>MCJB01052551.1:47805-58745 GCA_002018475.1 Nicotiana obtusifolia | reverse complement strand
GATTGTGAAGTGTATAAGAAAAGAAGGTTTGTATGGCTTAACCACGTGTGGAGATATCTATAATATCCGTCTTTCTTCTCTTTTATTTTTCTTTTTGAATTTCTTTTATTTCCCTTTTCTGTTTCAGAATTCCCACTCACGCCAGAACCGATTACCCACGCCTCGATTCCCTCCCCCTCTAACCAATTTTGATTCTTTGCATGTGACCTGTAACTGAAATCTGTTAGTAAGTTTCGAAAACCCCTTTTTACACCCCCGAGTTTCATTTCTGCCTCTTAAACATCTATTTCTAGAATCTTCTATTAATTGTCCGGGATTTAACTCATGACCACTTAGTAATTTGACCCCTTTTCGACTTAATTTACGGACTAACCTATTAATGCAAAATCCGGCTATTTTTGTAAAACTCTAGAAAAAAAATCTGAAAAATTGAAAAGGGTAACAGAAAGGGGTAGAAGATGAATGGACTAAGACTCCTAAAAAAACAGAAAAGAAACTAGAAACTACCTTGAACGAACTCTCTTGAACACTCAGATTTTAAAGCAAAAATTGACCTTAACAGTGTGTTCTTAGCAAGAGCACACGGCTAAGGTCGATTATTACTCAAATCGCCTTCAGAACTCGGATTTTGAACCCTTTTTTCTTTCTTGGGATTTTCTGATTTTTGCCTAAATCCGTTTGGTCTCGTGGGTTTTAGGGGTATTGAGGTATCGATTGGAGTGGGATAGTGACAGTGGTGATTTAAAGGGCGATTGTGGACGAGTTTTGGCTGTTGAGATGGCCGGAAATGGCCATGGCAGCGGAGTTGAGTGGGGTAGGTGGCTAGGGTTGAGTTTGGGTGAAAGAACTGAACTGAAAAAAGGGGGGGGGGAGTTCGTTTGGAACAGATTTATAGGGGATGGGAGGAAGGGTTCTGGGCCGTTGGATTTGATCAAGATTAACGGCTCAGATAAATTTGTCGGATTTAACCAAAACGGCGTCGTTTTGCTTAAGTGAGAGAATTGGGCTGATGAACATTGGGCTAGTCAGCTAGTTTAAAAGGGATTGGGCCTGCTGGATTGGGCCTAAACGATTTCATAACGGATCAGCCCATTTTTGGTCAGCTTTTGTTCATTTATAACTAACTAACTTTAATTCCTCTTTTAATTTTATGATTAAACTAATCAATTATAAAAATTCTAACTCACTTCAATGCAAAATTAACCTAATTACTTATTTATAAAATACTAAATTAGAAGAAATGTAAAATGAACCATATTATGATTTTTCTAAATTTTATAAAACGGTTAATTCTAAAATGTAATATAAATCCTAAATGCAATGCATGATGATTTTTAGTATTTTCATGAATTAATTAACTAACAATTGAGTAATTAACACCTAATAAAATCCTAAAAATGACTAACACTCAATTAAAACTTATTTAATGATTTTTATAAAAGTATTTCGGGTACGGTAAAAATCACGTGCTCACAGAAACATAGTAAAGTATATATGCACCACTATTTCTAGATATTTTAGGATATGGTAGTCCTACAAGTTGAGCAAAATTTCAAATTCATAATTATTGCATGATTTACCAGTAATATATCAATATTCAATGTATTATGATCATTTTATCACCCCCACAAGTTTTGTCGTCTCCCCTAATGCCCTTTTTGTGTTTAGATATTTTACTATTGAATTATTATATAACTATAACCAATAAGGATCGTAGTAGTGTGATTGATAATTACTTTTTCATTTTTAATTAAGAGTTTTAGTTCGAATTCTAAATATATAGTACTCTTTATTAAAGAATATTTTCAATGCATAACTTTCCGGCGCAGATTTAATTTTAATTAAGCCCCAATAAATACTAAATACCAGGTGAAAATTAACCCTCACAAAAACAGGAAAATGCCTTCACGTTTTATTTTTAAGTTATTTTAATTTAATTTTCTTAAATATAGTTACCTTACATCTTTAGTTTGGTTTGTAGGTCGGTGTACGTAAGCCATTTGGTCATATTGATATGTTCTAAGGTTGAGAAGAAGCACAAAAAGAAAAATATAATAGTAATAAAAAAATAAAATAAAGGTCGAGCAGTTTTTTGCAGTTTGAGCCAGGTATTCTTACGTACTCAGCTGAGGAGAGTCAACTTATAATAAATATACATAAAAAAAATTATTTAACAATACAATATAATTTACTGATGAAGGAGTATCATCTTATGAGATGAGGATTGCCCAAGACCATATAAGGAGATCAAAGACCTCAAATCCTATCGATGTGGGACAACTCAACACACCCCTCACGCCCAGGCCAACATCAGTAACAATAATTGGGATGAACCTGGCTCTGATATCATGATAAATGGACCTTGGGCCTAACTCATTCCCAAAAGCTAGCTTATGAGATGAGGATTGCCCAAGACCATATAAGAAGACCAAAAACCTTAAATCCCACTTATGTGGGACAACTCAACGGTAAAGTCGTCTTTTACTAAAGGCGATTTCATTCTTAAGTTCAAACTCTGAAATTTTTAATTAGAAATTAATATATTAAAATTATATTATTTACGTAATTGATATAAATGGCGTCGGCAAGTTGGGAAAAGGCCAAAAATGAACAGCCTTTGATAAGTCAACAGATAAGTGACTGTTTGACATTTTGTACTACATCATCTTTTTCTTCACTAATGTTTTAATTTGTAGGCCAGCAATCCCTTGCACGTGGTTTGAGTCTTCCGATTCTCTCAAATAATTTGTGATCTTAAATTAAAATATGTATAAAATATCAAAAATACTTTTTATGAATAAAAGTTATTTTTTTGGTTTCAATTTTTAAATAATATATATTGATTTGGCACAAAATTTAAGAAAAAATAAAAATCTCTAAAGCAATATATGATCTTAAAAACTTAGGAGTTGTTTGGTACGAACACAAGTAATGTAGGGATTAGTAATGCAGGTATTAGTAATGCAGGGATTGTAGTGCTGAGATTATTTTTTATCAAGTGTTTGGTTCATTGTATTAAAAATTAGCTTGTGTTTGCTTTATAACTGTACAAAATCTTCTTTACAATTATACCCTTGAATATTCTTCTTTCTGTATATAAATAAATTTAGGAAAAGGGTTTGAGGGGCGGTTTATTAATTTTAGGGTCTTATCCAGGTATAGTTAATGCAAAGATTAGTAATCCCTTGGTTTCTTTGGTATTAGTTAAGCCCTCCTATGAGGTATAACTAATCCATGTATTGGGTATGCATAAATTGAATTGAGCAACCAAACATTGTATTGGACAGATTAAATTTTTATATAGGAATTCTTTTACTTAGTACAGCCTATCAAACGACCCCTTAAAGTGTAAAAGTTTTGTGAGACATAACAGTAACTATATAAATTTCTCACTAGATTAAAGTGAGTAATATAAAAATTTTAAAATTAAATTATTTTTAAATATTAAAATATATTATTCTTTTTCGAACAGATTAACAGGAAAACTCTGTTATTTAAATTAGAAAGAATTCATAACAAGAAAACTCTGTTATTTAAACTCTGTTATTGAATATATTTAAATAACCGGCTTAAAAATGACTATTGCCACTGTTCACTCTCTTTACTGCCACTTGTAAACCAGGTTTCTTCATATCCTTTGGTCCACACAATAATGTACATTTTCACTCACACGTCCTAGTATACATTCAAATCTTACTATAAATAGAACCCAAGATTACATCAGTTTCTTCATCCCTTAATTTCAAAAGAATCATAACTAAGCTTTGAACAAAAAAGAAAACATGGGTTCTAAGGCATTTCTGTTTCTTGGCCTTTGTTTGGCTATTCTTTTTCTGATGAGCTCTGAGGTTGTAGCTGCGGAGTTGGCTGAGACTTCTAACTGTAAGCATACTTTATATGGAGTTGTTATCACTTTTACCATCACGTGATTTCTTTTATTATTGATTTGATCTTCGTTGAGATTGTTGTTATATGATACCCTTTGTTGCCGGTTAATCTCACGCCTTTAGAATCTGGAGTTTGCCATTTCATAGAGATACTTTTATTATTGCGTCAATCCTCAAATAATTAACTGGAATTGAAGTTATCGAGAATCATTAATCTATTTTAATTGAAGTTGTGTTTAAAAGAGGTGGTCTTCCGTGTTGAGTTACTTTTCCGTTCAATTTGCTGTTATTGAGATTCTATATATGTTGTGTTGAGCTGTGGGCTATCTGTTGTCGAAATATTGATCTATTTCATTTTACTCTGAAACAATGAAACTCTCTTCTCTCATTATTTGGTATAGGATTTAACTAATTATATATGCTGAAATTTTAAAAAAATTTGTACGCTATTAGTATATTTTAACATGTTGTACATTGAACATTCTTTAACCTTTCAAAGTAGTGTTTATCAGCTAGAAAAGCTTAATTTGAATTCCACATAGAGCTAGTAGTTGAGTTACACTTTTTCATTTACTAACGCTTTAGCTTGATCATAATTCTTATTATATACTCTCGTTATTTTATTTTATGTGCCTTAATTTGACTTGATACGAAATTTAGCTAAGAATATAAGTAAAACTTTTGAATCCTGTGATTTTAAACTAAAGTTGTATAAAAATATACCAAAAATGTCATTTCAGAGACGGACCTAGGATTTGATGGCTATGAGTGTCACTATTTTAATGCAAATCGACCACTAGTGAAGGAGATTGAATTAGGGTATACACTTATTCGACTCGATCCGTTTATTAATTTGGTTCGGTTCGATCCATTTTGAATTAATTCAATTCAATTTGAAAAAAAATTTAATACATAAATGAATATATGATACGCCTCTTCAATCTACATATGACTGATTAATATTATGTCTTTACTGCAGCACTCTAGAATAAGTAACATTAGATGGGTAAAAAAAAAAGATGATTAAATTACATCCAAATGAAATTTGAAGAACCGGAAAAAAAATAAAGAAAGCAGATATACAATTTAAATAAATAATATATATATATATAAAAGATTTTTTCCAAGTGATCGGATTGCGTGCCACCTCCAACCTCATGCATAAATTCGCCCCTGATTTGAATCGTATAGTCTTAAACATGTGTTGTATATGGAGAGTCATAAAGGGTGAAAATGAGATGTTGGAACTTAAAACTTACTTATTGATTAAATATAGAAAGAGTATTTATTTTAAAACATAATAAAAAGGAAAGAACGACATATAAATTGAAATATATGAAGTACTATGTTTTAATTTTGATAATTGATGCAGCAAAGAAATTGGATAACGAGAATGGAGTAAACGTTGACGGACGTAGCGGATACAACGACGTTGGCAGTGATGGACGTTTTGGTGGTCGCGGCCATGGTGGTGTTGGTGGTGGTGATAAACGTTGCCGCTATGGTTGCTGCAAGAGAAGATTCTTTCGTTGCAAAAGGTGTTGTCCCTACGCAGGTGAGGCCACGGATAAAGCCACTCAAGCCCAGCCTCACAATTGATTATTATGTATTATATATAAAGAGTTTAAGTTATATATATCGTTAGTGTATATAACTTATACCTTGTGACAAGATGTAATAATCTTGCTACTTTAGACCTTGCTTGTAACAACTATGAATAAAGCCATTCGGTTCTTATGGATGGTTGGTCATGTAATGTTTTGTTGTACAATATATTATGATAATATGTTTCCATATTGTTTATTTTCTTCAAATTTAGAGTAAAGGTTTTTCTTTTATTTTATGAATCCTACAATTTTCTTTTAATTTCGCCCGCGAATTTACAATTTAAGTAGAGATGGAGCTACAATACTTCTAACGAATTTTGGTCGAACTCAGTAATTTCGGTCCAAATTCGATATATTTATTATAAGAAAATTATTAAATATATACAATTTTCCAGTTATCTTCGTGATATATTTTGATTTTCTATTATAACTAAATTAGAGTGGCAAGACTTACGTGATGTTCCAAAATTGAGTATAGTGAAAGCTGACATCTCTCTCTCTCGAAATGGGAATTTTACTTAGGGGTGTCCAATTAAGTTGGGCTGATGGGCTGAATCGAGATGAGTTAAATAATGAGTAATAATATGGTAGCCATTCGTTTATAAATAGCCAATAAACATAATTAATGTATAATGTATATAATATTGGCTAGGAACTATAAATATTTTTAACCAAATATACTTCCCTCTTAAAAATAATAAGTGTTAGCCTAACCCATCCAGCTCTAACAAAATTTTAGTTTCTTTATTTGTTTTCTTATAACTTGTTTGATTACAAAACAAACTAATTAAAAAATCTTTGTTATAATTATCTAACATATCAAACAAAAAATATTATTATTTAATATTCTGACAATTAGACCAAATTAGCTCAACTTTTACTACAAGTCTTTTAGACAGGTTAATTTAGGCTATATGCTCGGCCGAGCTTGCTTGCTTGCCATATCATTATGGACTAAAAAATGTTGTCACTCACTTACCGCTAACAATTTTAACTGTACAGCTTCAAATTCTACCAATGGAACAAATAGGGGCCAAATTTTTTTTTTTGGGGGGGAGGGAGGGGGATGAAGGGAGTGGCAGGGAGGGGGGAAGAATCTTCGAGGAACGGTCATGGCGAGGCGATGACTGGTCGCCTCGATGCATGCAGATGACATGGGCACACGAAAATCTGGAATCGGAAGAAATTCTAATTTTATGGCCCTAAAATGCCAAAAAGACGAGAAACGACACATGGCGAGGCGATGACTATTGTTCCTGTAACAGGCCAGGCCACCGCTTGTAGAAATTGTCCGCTTTGGAGCCTTCGCCCCTCACGGTTTTAAAACGCGTCTACAAAAGAGAGGTATCCAAGTCCTTATAAGGCACTCTTCATTCTCCTCTCCAACCGATGTGGGATTCGCCTACACCAATGTGGGATTTGCCTAAGGCAAGCCTTACACTGTCTCGACCCAAATTTAGGATTGTGACCGGCGCTTAGGAGCAAGTGCTCCCAAGTAATCCTCATCGTAAATTTTACAGAAAATCGGACAGAGTTTCCCCTGTTTTTGGACCATCCAAAAATTTTCCTGTCTCAAATCAACAACCAAACATCATACTATTAAACCAAACAATTGACAACTTGTCAATTAACCAATACAAGTCTCCAGTATAACTAAACCACCAACTAACCAATAAAAATACTAATTTATCTCCATCTTTGATAAATAAGAACGATACTCAACATAAGACCATAATAACGAAAGAATACGCATAATACTAAGATAATAACTATGGAGCGATTCTAAGAGTTCAATGAAAAGACCATAACAATCCGAAAATCTATGCCCACGCGAATAAGTGCGAGGCTCACCAAGAAAATGTCAAACTGTGCGCTCTAATTGACGAGATCCTCGCCTGTGTCAACTGTTGTCTCTGTAAAATAAATTAGCGGGGAATGAGTCGCTAGCTCAGTGAATAATAATACTTAACCACAACCGTTTTTATTTGAGGACAAGTCAGAAAACATGCTAGTATCTCAAAGAGAAAATCACATAAAAATGCTCTTTCAGAAACAATAAATAATTTCTAGTCTCATCACGCTTTTCTTGTAGTAAAATATAATAAACAATTCAGTAATAAGCTCGGTAACAACTGTATAATATCAGTATTCACATTTTGGGAGGTTTCAATGAACGGATCATGTAATCGGTATAACTGTGGACTTCTTTACCATAAGTCATATATAACGGTAGTCCCTACTCGAGGGAAATCAGTAACTGTATGCTAGTTCTACCTTCCCACTAGCGAGGGCTATAACTGTAATCGGTAATCTGTAAATACAAGGTGCACCAGGTCTAACGAACCCGCCGTTAGCTACGGGATCCTTCAATGTCTACTCCCATTTATACTTGTCTCTAAAATCCATATATACTTGTAGAAACTATTTTAAAACAATATAGGGCATTTCAATTCTTATGAAATCATATAATTTCCTTTCGATAACAGTAAATTCAAGTACGATAAAACAGATCTAGTGACAATGAAAATATTTAAAATCACGGTACTCATCTCAAATAACTATTTCGGTTTCATATCGAGTAAAAGACTTGTCCCACATGCAACTCAAAATAATCGGTAACATATTCATATTAAAAATCATGTGTAAATCATGCAAGTTATGAAAACACAAATTGCGGTAAGATTACTACTCACAGTATTCGTGTCAAATATCAAACTCGTCACCTCGAACGATTCGTACAACCTCCTCCAATCAATCTCGTATAATCTGACCACATTTGGATGCTTGAGGACTTTTAAGGTTTTAATCTCCCTCTTTATCTGATCAGTGATTTAAGATCTTGAATCCGATTTTTCTCCAAAATTTTGATAGAAAAAGATTGGCCAGAATCTTTGTGTTTTGCGTACTTAACTTTGCCAAAATTACCTTCGCCAAGAGTTTTTCCCCTGTTCGTATTTTCCAACATTCCCTTCTTTCCTCTTTAACTTCTTATTTCTTCTTTCTTTGTTTTCTGAAGCTTTTTGCTTCGTTCTTCCCTCTCGTCCTATTCTTTTCTCCTTTTCCCTTGTTCTTCGGCACTATTTTTTTTTTTGCTTCTCTTTGTTATAAGCTTCTCTTTTGCTGCTTATAATTTGTGTTTCTCCTAATTATATAATGAAGTATTTTGTTTTCCAGACCGAACTAGGAAAACTAACGTGTGAGGTATTCGACCTAATATAGGAATTAACCAAAACTATTCCTAATCTATAATGTATAGGAATCGAATTGTTAGTTTTGTTTATTTATGTTTAACAAGTTTTTGAATTACTTGAAGAGCAAGCTAATTATATGGACACTAATCTAGTCACTTTGGGAACCATATTTTTTTTTTTGGAGTGAATTACTTAATTGCCCTTTTTTGTATGAGGAGTATTACAGTTCCTTAGGTCATTTTTGATCTCCCAACAAAATTTTAGGTAGTTCGGGTCTGGTCATATAGATGCACACAGATAGCGTGGGCTATAACACACGGAAATTTAGGAATCAAACGAAATTCTAATTTTATGGCCCTAAAACACCAAAAAACGAGGAATGGTCATGGCGAGGCGATAATTGTTGTTTATTCAGATATTTTTTGGTCCGAAAAAATTTAAGGTGGTTTGGGTCCAGCCGCCCGGATGCATGCTGATGGCATGGGCTATAGCACACGAAAATCTAAAAATTAGGCAAAATTTTAGATTTATGGCCCTAAAATGGCTAAAACGAGGAACAATTATGGAGAAATGATGACTATTGTTCCCTAGGTCATTTTTTGTGGTCTGAAATTTTTTTAGGCGGTTCGGGTCCGGACGCCCGGATGCATGCAGATGGTGTGGGCTATATCACACGTAAATGTGGGAATCAGGCTTAATTCTAGTTTTATGGCCATAAAACAACAGAAAATGTAGGAACAGTCATGGAGAGACGATGACTGTTTTTCCTTAGGACGTTTGCTATGGTCCGATAAAATTTAAGGCAGTTCGGATCCGGCCGCCCGGATACATGCTGATGGCATGGGCTATGCACATAAAAATCTGGGAATCGAGCGGCATTCTAGTTTTAAGGCCCTAAAATACCTAAAACACGAGGAACGGTCATGGAGAGGCGATGAATATTGTTCCTTAGGTCATTTTTGATCGTCCGACAAAATATTTGGCGTTTTGGGTCTGATTGCCGGGATGCATGCAGATGACGTGGTTATAGCACACAAAATCTGGGAATCGAGGGAAATTCTAGTTTTATGACCTTAAAATACTAAAAAACGAGGAACGGTCATCGCGAGGTGATGACTATGGTCCGGCAAAATTTTAGGCGGTTTGGATCTGGTCGCCCGAATTCATGCAGATGGCGTGGGCTATAGCACACGAAAATCTAGAAATCAGGCGGAATTCTAGTTTTATGACCCTAAAACATCAAAAAATGGGGAACGGTCATTGCAAGGCGATGACTGTTATTCTTTAGGTCATTTTTGATGGCCCGACAAAATTTTAGGTGGTTCGGGTCCGGTCGCCCGCATGCATGCAGATGGCGTAGTATAACATACGAAAATCTGGAAATCGGGAGAAATTCTAATTTTATGGCCCTAAAATGCCAAAGGTTTTGGGTTCATCTGAACTCTTTCAGCAATACTCTCCCTCCGCCCTTGCTTTTCGGTGCGACTTCAGATTTAATCGAGTCCCAATACAGATAAATAATAAAAATATTTTAAAGGTGCTTTATGAAGTTGAGTCTAATAAACAATCTATATATCCAGCTAACAACTTAAAAACATGTCTGGTATTCCAATAATGTAATATTTAATCTTAGCTTGTAAAATGTTCAGATGATGATGCTATAAATAGACGCAAAATGTTCATTATCCCTCATATCACAAACTAAAGTAGTAGTTTATATAGTTATCTAGCAAGAAAAAGGAAGGGGACTAAAAGCATTTATGTTTCTAAGCCTTGCTTTGGCTATTTTACTTATGATAACATCAGAGGTTGCAGCTAGGCAGTTGGCTGAGAGCCCCACGAGTTCTATGGGCAAAGGTGAGGTTCCTTCATTTTAAGACCTTTTCACTTCATACAAGTAAAATATATAGTTTACTCTCTCCGTCCCATATGTAAACATACTTTGACTAGATTTTTAAGAAATAAAGAAAGATTTTTTAAATTTATAGTCTAAATTATGTAGCCGAGTGTTATCCTTGTTTGAAACAGTAGCTTTAGTACATGACTTAGTATCATTTGTATATTTTTGTATTCCTTGACTTTTGTTATTACATGTTATTGCTTTCGTTTTGGCTTTTTGATTGCAGTTGTAGAACACAATCGGTTGCTCACAACTTGAGAGTTTTATTATTGAAACTCAAGAACAACTTTGATCTTACAACTTACTCACACTTAGCAACTTATTTGTTGCTATACTCTTTTTTTTTTTTTTTTTT
>MCJB01052551.1:1299-47785 GCA_002018475.1 Nicotiana obtusifolia | reverse complement strand
TTTTTTTTTTTTTTTTTTCTCTCACTCTCTTATTTTTCTCACTTTGTTTTCTTTGTTTTTTTGCTTAGATAGTTTGGCAAATGAATTGCCTCACTATTTATACTAGTTTTCTAGGGACTAACTGTCACGACCCAAAATCCCAACCCGGTCGTGATGGCGCCTCTCGTGAGGACAAGGCAAGCCAATCCCATCCAACTGTTCTCAAACAGTTAAGCCACGTAATTTAAAACAAGAATACATAAACAACAAAATTAGTCGGAATACATATATAGAGTACCATCCCGTCTACAGCCCTCAGATCGGGGTGTCACTAAGTCATGAGCCACTAGAGAAGGCCTAATGATAATAGAACTATTACAATATCTTAAGTACAAAGATTTGAGGGAAGCAAAATCAACAAAAGAAAAGAGTTACGAGGCTGCGGACGCCAGCAGCTACCTCGTAACTTCTGAAGCTCCGGTCCAGTAGTAGTATTCAGTACCTCTGAGTGGGACCGCTAACGCCTGAATCTGCACACATGGTGCAGGGAGTAATGTGAGTACTTCCAACTCAGTGAGTAATAAACGTAAGTAATAACTGTAGGTAAGAAATCACATAATGCACAATAAAACATCTTTAAAATGGTAACCAAGTGTAAAATCAGGTAGAAAATCCTTTCCACGGTTAAAACATGTACATCTTTCCAGTAAATATTAGGAAGAAACAGAAAACACTTTTAAAACCGCCCCTCGGGCTCAATTTCATTTAAATACATGCCTCTCGGGCTTAACATCATTTAAAATAGTAAGACCTTTTCAAAATCCGGTTACCAGTTGTCATTGTTACCAACTGTAACCTACAGTTGTCATTGTTACCAACTGTGTTATCTTTGGTTATCGGTTGTCATTGTTACCAACCGTAACCTACAGTTGTCATTGTTACCAACTGTATTATCTACCCATCTCCGGTTATCAGTTGTCATTGTTACCAACTGTAACCTACAGTTGTCATTGTTACCAACTGTATTATTTACCCATCTCCGGTTATCAGTTGTCATTGTTACCAACTGTAACCTACAGTTGTCATTGTTACCAACTGTATTATCTATCCATCTCCGGTTATCAGTTGTCATTGTTACCAACTGTAACCTACAGTTGTCATTGTTACCAACTGTGTTATTTTTGGTTATCGGTTGTCATTGTTACCAACCGCGACCTACAGTTGTCATTGTTACCAACTGGGCCATTATGATGGGTATCCTGCGCTCACTGTGGGTGGTTCAGACTTCCGGAAGGGGCTTTAGCGGCCCAAGCGCTATATCATATCTCTCGTGGCGGCGTGCCACCCGATCCCATATACATCATATCCGTGGCGGCGCGCCACCCGATCCATTTAAAATCATTGGAAAACATCATCAAATTTTCAAAACCAAGTTCAAACAATGATTCTCAAATCATGAACAAACATCCCTGAAGGATTTATATAATCGGCGTGAAGCCCAAATACAATTTAAATAAACAGTCATAAAGTACCCCTGAAGGGTTTACATAACTGGCGTGAAGCCCAAATACGATTTCAGTAATCAAAGAGTAATAAATTACCCCTGAAGGGTTTACATAACTGGCACGAAGCCCAAATACGGCTAAAAGCCCAAATCATTATAGTATCAATCAATTTCAACAATTATGTAGTAAAAATCATCATTTGGGACGGACCAAGTCACAATCCCCAATAGTAAATGACCCCACGCTCATCTTCGAGCGTGTGCCTCACATCATTAAAGCACTACGAGGTGCAATACGGGGTTTCAAACCCTCATAGCAATATTTACCATCATTACTCACCTCTAACCGGCTAAATCCTTAGCCCGCGACGCCTTTGCCATTTGAATTGGCTTCCACGTGCGTCGAATCTATCATAAACAATTTATTACGTTCAATACCCACAATGGAAACCAGTTTCCATCTAATTTTACTACTCTACGTGCAAATTCCCGAAATTGGACTCAACCAGATAGTGGGACCCATTTTTAGAAATCATCCGAAGTCCATAAATTGTATTTACCCATTACAATGTGGGTCTATACTTCTCAAATTCGTCAAAAGTCAACATTGGATTGACTTAAATCCCTAATTTCATAATTTCAGAAATTGAGAAGAACCCTAGGTTCCTCTCTTTCACAATATTGTGAATGTACAGTGGGATTTAGCTTGGAAACAACATCTAAGAGGGATTTTAGGGTATAGAACACTTACCCAATGATTCTCGTAAGTTCTCCTCTCTTTTTGTTCCAAATCTTACTTCAATCTTCCGTTCAAAAGCCCCCAAGTATGTCTAAGGTGTAGTAATCCTTTTCCTTGCAAGATTAATCACGAAAATCTACCTTGCATGAGAGTTTTGGGGTTGATTTCTAGTGATTCCTTGCTTTTGTAAGAGTATTCTCTCGTGGGTGTGTGCTTTTTATCTCAGACGTGCAAAATGAACCCTAGGTTCTATTTAAATTGGGCCAAAAGTCGAGCAAAAGCACTGAAGCTGGGCCATTTCGCGACCCCTTAGTGCAAATTCGCGGTTCGCTTAACCCCTTCGCGAATCGCGAACTCAACGCGAAATGAGCAAGATGGCCGCCCAGTGTTCTGTCCGTGTTCGCGACGTCCAGGTGGAGTTTCGCGTTTCGCGAAACACTTTCACGATTCGCGATTCCGACGCGAAGTGGCCTGGCAAATTGCCCAGGTCCACTGTTTGTGTTCGCGACGCCTTGGTGAATTTTCGCGTTTCGCCGATCCATTTCGCGATTCGCGAATTCACCGCGAACTACCCCTCTCCCTTCTGCTTCTCTTCGCGATGGCTTAAGCCATTTTCGCGGCTTCGCGAAACCNAAAAGTCAACATTGGATTGACTTAAATCCCTAGTTTCATAATTTCAGAAATTGAGGAGAACCCTAGGTTCCTCTCTTTCACAATGTTGTGAATGTACAGTGGGATTTAGCTTGGAAAACAACATCTAAGAGGGATTTTAGGGTATAGAACACTTACCCAGTGATTCTCGTAAGTTCTCCTCTCTATTTGTTCCAAATCTTACTTCAATCTTCCGTTCAAAAGCCCCCAAGTATGTCTAAGGTGTAGTAATTCTTTTCCTTGCAAGATTAATCACGAAAATCTACCTTGCATGAGAGTTTTGGGGTTGATTTCTAGTGATTCCTTGATTTTGTAAGAGTATTCTCTCGTGGGTGTGTGTTTTGTATCTCATACGTGCAAAATGAACCCTAGGTTCTATTTAAATTGGGCCAAAAGTCGAGCAAAAGCACTGAAGCTGGGCCATTTCGCGACCCCTTAGTGCAATTTCGCGGTTCGCTTAACCCCTTCGCGAACCGCTTTTCTGCCGCGAAACCAACCAGAAAGGTTGGCCAACACACTGCCCGTGTTCGCGACGCCCAAGAGTATTTCGCGTTTTCGCGAAATGGTTTCGCGGTTCGCGAGTTCGCCGCGAAGTGGCCTGGCAAGTTGCCCAGGTCCACTGTTTGACTTCGTGATCCCTCTCACTCTTTTCGCGTTTCGCCGATTCAGTTCGCGGTGCGCGAACTGGCCGCGAACTACCCCTCTCCCTTCTGCTTCTCTTCGCGATGGCTTAAGCCATTTTCGCGGCTTCGCGAAACCCTTCGCGTTTCGCGATATGGACGCGAATCAGGTCAGTCCACTGACCTCTCTTTCTCGTTTTACTGTTTTAAGTCTAACTTTTTCGTACGGAGTCCGATTTAGACGATTCTTTTTGCTACGGCTCCGTAATTTCAATACGGAGCTAATTCTCCAAACAAAATCAAATTCGGAGATCGTTTGCTGATCCTAACATCAGTTAAACCAGAAACAAAATACTTGTCGCCTTCTGAAGCGACGAATTAAGTCCCGTTAACGATCCGAACCCGACCAAACGAAGTCCGAATGGTCTGGAAATTTTTACGCAAGTCCAAAATTACATAAGGAACCTACTGCAACTTTCGGAATCCCATTCTGACTTATGGATCAAAGTTCGACCTATTAATCGGAAGGTCGAACCTTATCGATTCAAGCCTAGTCTTATCCGGGCCCACCAGATATATTACGAGTTCATTTCCACAACTTACATTTCAATTATTATAATTTGAGGAAATAGATTGGGGCGTAAAACAGGTCATTACACTAACTAGCAAATAAAATTTATTATACAAGTCCCTCTATATTTATAAATTAGTCCCTAACCTAGAAGTTTCTTCCAACTACCTAATTCTAGAATTTATCTAGATAAATCTTCTCTAGATTTTTCTCCTAGATTCTTTTTATCTTTACATTATCTAGAAGACTTCTTACTCTAGAATTCTCTCCTTAAAAATCTTCAAATAAAGTTGGTAATGCTTAAATAATTTAACACTCCCCCTCAGTACCAACTTTATTTGTTCTAGCAACCATTCGGAGTGCTTCACGAAATCTCGTAAATCTCTTGTTATGCAGACTCTTTAGAGAATCCTCGAGCTACCAGTCAAGCCTTGTACCGATCAATAGATCCGTCAGGTCGTCTTTTTAGTTTATAAACCCATTTGCATGATATGAGTTATACATCCTTAGGCTTTTCTACTAAGCCCCAAGTCTGATTTTGCTTTAGGGCGAAAATTTCCTCCTCCATTGCCTTTCTCCATTCATTGTTCTTCGAAGCTTCTTTGAAGGTAGTAGCTTCATTGACATTCTCGACCTCAGCAAGTGCAGCATTTATATATTTAGGATTTGGAAATTTTTTTCGCCTAGACCTTCTCAGTTGAAGTTGCTCGACTTCATGGGATTCTTCTTGAAACTCCTCGGGGGTTTCATGAACTCCAGTTTTCCATGGACTCTTTTGCTTTCCTTTTGGGGATGTCTCTTCTGCAGTCGACTCAAGTTCTGCACGTCCGCCTCCATCATCTTGTTTGTTGATTTCTTGTCCTTCTTCTTCAAGTTTATGGTGCAACTTTTGCTCCAGTTCTCTTGAATTTGGTAGTGTGGCTTCATGGGACCACCATGATGATGCTTCATCAAATACCACATTTTTGGACACATGCGTTTTGTTTGTTGTTGGATCACAACATCTCCATCCTTTTCTTTGCTCATCGTAGCTGACAAATATGTACCTAATTGCTTTCTTATCAAAATTACTACGGAGATGGTCTGGCACGAACACATAGCATACGCATCCAACTACTCTGAAGTAACTTACATTGGGTGGCATCTTCTTCAGCTTCTCGAACGGTGAGATAAATCCTAATCTTGCTTGCGGCAGCCGGTTGGTGATATGAGCAACGGTCTTCATGCATTCTGCCCAAAACCTTGCTGGTACATTCATTCTGTGGAGCATACTTCTGCATATCTCTGCCAGATATCTATTCTTCCGTTCTGCTACTCCATTCTGCTGTGGGGTGTTTGGACACGTCAATTGCCGCCTTATCTTATGCTCTTTGAGGTAACTGTTGAACTCGTGTGACGTGTACTCTCCCCCATTATCAGTACGAAGATTTCTGATTTTCTTTCCAATATCATCCTCCACCGTATGTTGGAACTCCTTAAACTTTTCAAATACTTAAGATTTCTCCTTTAAGAAATATACCCACACATACCTGGAGAAGTCATCGATAAATGTTAACATATATCGGTAACCGCTGATGGAAGGCTGCTTAATTGGACCAAGTACGTCTGAGTGTACCAGCTCCAATGGCTCCTTGGCTTGATATTTGGATTCTTGATAGGGCAGTTGATGTGCTTTCCCGTACTGGCAGCCAGCATAAACAGTGTCTCCTCTGATCTCGAGTTTGGGGAGACCTTTTAACTTAGACTGCTGCATCATGATCTTCAATTTACTATAACTCACGTGCCCAAGACGTGCATGCCATAGGTCAGCAGTCTCATTACTCCGAGTCTTGTCTACGTAGGCTGTTTCTGCTGACATCACGTAGATATACTCTACTCTTTTACCTTGCATCATTGGTGGACTGGTAACTTTTAGGTTTCGGTATATCTTCACATCGTTCTGCCCGAACACGACGTAGTTGCCCGAAGATGTTAGTTGCGATACAGACAAAAGATTCTTCTTCATACCTGGAACGTGGTAGACATTCTGAAGTTATATTTTTCTTGAGCTAGAACGAGGCACAAACAATGTCTTGCCAATGTGAGTTATATGCATTCTTGAATTATTTGCGGTCACCACTACTCGTCCGCCTTTATATTCGCTTATGTCCGACAACTTCTTCTCGTCACCAGTCATATGATTGGAGCACCCAGAATCAACAATCCAATCATAATCGACTAACTTTTCACTTACAGTTGCAAGTGCTAATTCTGTTATTGTCTCGACAGAGTGCTTGGCGCATGAGTCTTCTTGTATCATGCTTTCATCAACCGCGTAAGAGGTCTCCAAATCCAAAACTTCTTCCTCGTATTCCTTATTTTGGATATGGGTGGCTACATTACCTTCAGCTTTCTTGTACCAGCAATCTCGAGCGTAGTGTCCCTTCTTTCCACAGGTGTAGCACTTGCCATCTTGTCGATTGTTAGCGCCTTGGTTTATACGCTTGTCGGGTTGTCGGCTTCGTTCTCCCCCTAGTTGAGAGCTTCTCTCTTCACCATGTCTTTGGTAACCTTGCCTGTTGAATGGTTTACTGCCTCTTCTACCTCGAGCGTTATATTTTTGCCCTTTGTTAAAGAGCGCACTTTCTTCACCCTTTATATTAAGACTTGATAATGGCTTCTCCAAGTCTTCTTCGTTGGCCAATAAATTTTCCAACTCTGGTAAAGTTGGTTCGGTGGCCCATCCATGTGTGGCTGTGATGATCCCTTTATATTCCGGCTTTAGGCCATGAATGATAATTCTCTTCATTCTTGCTTCCTTGATAGCATTTTCAGGATCCAGCTTCGATATCTCATCACACAAAGATTTAACCTTTGTGAAATATTGGTTGATGGACATATCCCGTTGTGAAATCGACAAAAGCTCATTTTCAAGCCTTTGTAATCTCGCATCATTTTTCTTTGTAAATATTGCTGCCAACATGTCCCAAGCTTCTTTGGGAGTTTTGGCGTTCTTGATTCGCTGCAAGAACTCATCATCCACCGAGACCGTGAGAGCATACATAGCCTTTCCAGCCTTGACATTCCAGCTTTTTGCTGCTTCAACATCTTTTGGTGCCTCAGCATCTGAGTCACCAACGATTTCCCATAGCTCCTGACCGATGAAATAATATTTCATCCTTGTGCTCCACGAACCATAGTTGCTAGCATTGAGCTTCTCAACGCTATTGAGGGAACTTGAAAAATCCGCCATAGACTCGAGCTGGTGAGTTGTCGCTGAAAGACCTTTTCTTGAATTACGGCCGCTCTTGATCGACCCGCTCTGATACCAATTGTTGAACACAATCGGTTGCTCACAACTTGAGAGTTTTATTATAAAAAAACTCAAGAACAACTTTGATCTTACAACTTACTCACACTTAGCAACTTATTTGTTGCTATACTCTTATTGTTTTTGCTCTCACTCTCTTATTTTTCTCACTTTGTTTTCTTTGTTTTTTTGCTTAGATAGTTTGGCAAATGAATTGCCTCATATTTATACTAGTTTCCTAGGGACTAACTAGCAAATAAAATTTATTATACAAGTCCCTCTATATTTATAAATTAGTCCCTAACCTAGAAGTTTCTTCCAACTACCTAATTCTAGAATTTATCTAGATAAATCTTCTCTAGATTTTTCTCCTAGATTCTTTTTATCTTTACATTATCTAGAAGACTTCTTACTCTAGAATTCTCTCCCAAAAAATCTTCAAATAAAGTTGGTAATGCTTAAATAATTTAACAGCAGTACCTAGTGTTAGTTTTGTATTTTCGCTTCGGTTTTTTGATTTCTGTGCTTGTCGTTGTCCTTCCTGTTACCTTTCCTAAGCCGAGGGTCCACCGGAAACAGTCTTTCTGCCTTCTTGAAGGTAGGGGTAAGGTTTGCGTATATACTATCCTCCCCAGACTCCACTTGTGGGATTACTGTTATTGTTGAGAGCAGTACATTTCAAGAGTTCTATTTTTCATTTAAAACCATCCCCTCAAGGTATGAGGTAACACTATCTCAAATAAAATAATTCATTATGTGTTCCACTACCAGAGAAATGATTTTTAGCGAGGGAAAATCCAGTCGTCGCCGGTCGCTAAATACGCTGTCGTTAAAAGTTAATGACATAATTTATTGTCGTTATACTTACTCCTTCGACCGATGTTTCCCCTCGTTGAGTTGTCATCCGGTTGATAAAGCACTTTAAAAACAACCTCAAGTTCAATTACTATAATTAATTTTAGCGACCGGAATTCCCATTCGTTAATTATATGTTACTTTTAACGATCAATTTTTTTGCTAATACATGTTCAACAATCTGACAATCCAATCATTAAATAGTTGTAAGGGCCATATTTTCCTTCGCTAATATGAAAGTTTAATAAATACAATTAGATAATTCATAAATTTTTCTCTATGTTTGCGCAATAATATTCGTTATTCCATATACTTTTACACACACATCAGAAAAAATAATAAATAACCACATGTATTCACATAAAATTAATCTGTCAATTAGAAAAAAACTAATAAAACAACACATTACTAGAATATCTACATATCTAAACTCTATGACTTTCTCATTATCAACTCCTAAAAGAGAGAAAATAAAATTGCAATATATGTACAAATGACAACATCCCACAACCGCTAAGAAAGCTATAAAACCTAATATGCATCAACTTGCTTTGTACTTTCTTCAATGACATCTTCATTCTTCGACTTTTTAATCTGTTAAAAGAATAAGCTCATGTCAAATATAGTAAATACTTCTCTAACTATTTTATTTAAAAAAATAAATGAACAAATCTAATCACCATGTTAATTGAACAATTGGAGTAAATAAATCAAACTTGGCGATTATAAATCTAAAGCATAAGACAAAAAATTGTCTGCAATTCAAATAACCTTGATTAAAAAGTCCCAAAAAGAGCTAAACCATCACCATCTCCAGTGATGATGTGCCTTTGTTGACACCTTTTTCTTTTTTCCTAATATTATGGAAGGGGGAGGTGCCGGGAGGAGACAATAACAATGAAGAGACAATGTCACGATCTCAAATTTCCTCCGTAGGAAGTCGTGAGGACACCTAATTTCTAAAACTAGGTAAGCCTATCAACATGCGGAATAATTAAAATAACAACTTAAAATCTCAAAACTTCAACAACTGTATAAGTAAAATCTGTAATTCAAAATGTACAACTCCCAAAACCTGGTGAAGTATAAGTCACAAACTCTAATAATAATTCTGAACAATCCTATACATCATTTTCTAAGATAGTGTAATGAAATAAGGAAAAACAGGATATAAGGGGACTCCAAGGCTTGTGGACGCGAACATGTGTACCTTGAATTCTCCAAAGCAACCTCACTTGACTAATGCCAGGACTGATAAGAAGTACCTGGATTTGCACAAAAAGATGTGCACAAGCATAGTATCAGTACACCACAACGGTACCCAGTAAATGACATGTCTAACATCGGTAAAGTAGTGATGAGGTTAGGTCAATCCCATACCGGAGATAATAAGAAAACAAGGCGAAAAATATAATGATATACTAATAAAGACAATGAAAATGATACAACAAGAAAATTTATGGAAATTAACATCACAGAATCAAGACTATTAATACAACACGAAAGTAAGCAAAGATTAATATGTTAAGAAAACAAACAACCAAAGCAACTACATCAAATAAAGAAAGATCAACAAGGGCCACTACCGAGGTACCGCCTCGTAGTCCTAAATCATAAAAATAACTCACAACCTTTCCTTATATCACCGCAGGAGCCTTTACATTTAGTTTTAAAAATTATTATCCCGAAATAGCATCCTGCATTTTAGCCCACCATATCACACCGCATGACTTCTAGTAGTTCCCTACTAGCCACGCGTATCAAACCCACCTTATCTCACCGTATACGTTTCAACACCAAGACCTTATACCACCACATGCGTATCAACATCACAACTCAAGTGCCCAAATATCACAACTTGCCAGAAAACCAACAATAACAAAATTTTACAAAAGGAGCGCACGGCTCAACCACAATATACACAAGTTTCAACAATAACAACCAGAGAGTAACTCAATACAATGATATCTCACAACTTTCACTTTGCCTCAATAGGAACCACGACCTTTGCAACCCAATGCCAAATTCATCAACATGATATTTCAAGAATAGCAATTTCAAGCAAAAATTGTACAGTTAAATAATAAATACAGAATAAAAGAACGCAAGTAATTCAACTAATCATGTAGGAAAAATTTAAAATAAGAGATAAGACAAGTAGGCATGTGAAATTAGACTAATTATGAGGACTACAACATGTTAAAGTAACTCAATCAAGGCATGAAAGAGAAATACATAGCTAAAAATCAGAGATTTCATATTTAGTCCGTGTACACACTCGTCAACTTGCGTACATGGATTTCACATATCACAATTATCACAACAATACCAAATCTTAAGGGAAGTTTCCCCCACACAAGGTTAGACAAGTCACTTACCTCAAACCAAACTAAATCAATTAACTAAAAGGTCTTTCTCTCGATTTTCCAACTCCGACCAGCTCGAATCTAGACAAATCAATTTCATACTATACATATAACTATAGAAAACTAATTTTAGATAATGAAATTATGATCTTTGCAACGAATTGAAAAATCGACCCAAAAAGTCATATCGGGCCTGCATCTCGGAACCCGACCAAAATTATGAAATCCGACTACCCATTTGATATCGAGTCCAACCACATAAGAATTATCCAAATCCTACCTCATTTTGCCTCTCAAACCAAAAAACTTAGTCTAAGAAGATTTACTATTTTTCCCTAATTTTTCCAACTCCAATCCTTTATTGCATGATAATAACAATGATAGAGTAGTGTAATTTAACTCATCGAGTTAAGAATTCTTACCCCAAAAATTCCTTCGAAATTTCGCCTCAAATAGGGCTCTCAATGTCCAAAAATGAATTATGAAATCAAACCCTCGAATTTCCCCTTTTCTGCGACGCGTACCTACAGAAAACCATCGCGGGTGCGGATTCCACTTAAGTCCAGGGGGTCTGCTTCTTTGGTCCATGGCTCACTCCTGCAAACCCGCTTCTGCAGAGAAGGAGACTGCACCAGCTGTTCTGTCATGTCCCAAGCCCCCTCCTCAAATTCTGCTTCTACGATGAATAAGGCCGCGCCTGCGAAAGCGCATCTACGCTTAGACGACTGCACATGTGAACCCCGGCCTGGGCTAGCTCCTTCGCTTCTGTGATGACCAAGGCGTACCTGCGAGACCGCACCTGCGGCCAGACCTCTGCAGGTGCGAAGACACCAGAACATCAGCACTTCAATAAATCACTAAGTCCAAAAATGATCCGATTTCCATCCGATTCACACCGGGGCCCCCGGGACCCAATCCGAATATACCAACAAGTTTCAAAATACATAACGGACCTACTCGAGGCCACAAATCACATCAAACAACATAAATTTTGTGAATCGCAACCCAAAGTCAAGCCTATGAACTATGAACTTCCAAATTTCGAAACCAACACTGATTTATACCAAATAACTCCGATCGATACTGTGAGCACATGATTTTTACCGTACCCGAAATACCTTTATAAAAATCATTAAGTAATTTTTAATTAATTATTAGTCATTTTAGGATCTTATTAGGTGCTTAATTACTCAATTAATAACTAATTAATTCATGAAAAATACTCAAAAATATTATGCATGGCATATAGGATATTGTTTTACATTTTTAGGATTGAATTGGTAATTAGTTATTTTATAAAATTGAAAAATCATAAAAATAGTTTATTTTACTCTTCTTAGTTTCAATATTTAGTTCATAAAATTTAGCATTGTTTTAATTGTTATAAATAGTTAAATTAGCTTAATCTCACATTTAGATAAGTTAGGAGCTTAATTAGTAAGTCCTCTAGGTTTTAAAATTAGAAAGAGAAAATTAAAATCAAAGTAATAATAACAAAATTGTTGAAAAATGAAATAAAAAGGGAAAATCGGACTGGGCTGGAATTAAGCCAGCCCAAATCAAAACTTAAACCGGACCAGCCCAATAATCAAAACCAGCCCAAAATGTTCCTTACTCCCTCTCGTCAAAACGACGCCGTTTAGTAGACGACCATCCTGGGCCGTTAATCCCAGCTAAATCAGCGGCCAGGAATTCACCCCCACCTCATATAAAACCACTTCAAACGGAACCCCTCCCCTTTTCAGTTTTCCTCATCCAAACGACCCCTTACCTCAGAAACCCTAGCCGCCCCAACCTCGACCCGCCGCCGGCCCTTTTCTAACCACCATTTCCGGCCAAAACCGACCCAAATAGTTTGCCAGACCACCCCCGTCACTTCCCCTCACTTCAATCAACCCCATTTTCCACAAAAACCTCTAAAAATCCCTTGATTTGGGTAAAAATCAGACCTTTAAGGTGTCCAAAATCGAATACGATTTTGAAGCCGATTTGAGTAAAGATAGACTTTAGATGTGTGTTCTTAACAAGAACACACGTTTAAAGTCAATTTTAGCTTAAAATCCGAATGGTAGAGCATTTTAATCCGAGTTATGTTTTCATCTTTTTCAAGTTTTCATTCGTTTTCTTCTTATTAAGTGCTCATCTTCTACCCTCTTTCTTTTACTTTGTTTATATTTCTGATTTTTTGGGGTTTTACACAAATAGCCATTTTTCATTTTTTGATAGTCTAGTTCGTAAATTAGGAAGAAGGGCCAAGTTATTAAGTGGCTATTGCTTAAAAGGGGTTACTGACAACTAGAGTGGGTTAATTATAAATAAACGATACTTAAAGGGGAAAAGGATAATTTCAAAAGATCCCAACAGATTTCTATTGGGATTTCTTTAAAGAATTTGTCAGAATCGTGGGAGTGGGGAGGATCATTAAAAAGGATTTATTTCTTTTCCTTTAAAACAGAAAAATGAAAAAAAAATTTAAATAAAAAATGAGGAGTCTGTTTTGGGGTTCTATATAAGACAGGGGGGATTGAAGAAAAAGGAAGGAGAGGTTTTAACAGAGAGGTCGTTTGAGTAAGAGGTTCGAGGTCTGAAAAATTTGAAAGAAAAGGGAGGTAAAAACAGGGAGGTCGTTCATAGCAAAAGAGTAAGAGATATCTGTTTGTCCAGTTTGTTAGTCGTTCAAAGTCCCTGTTGATTGCTGTTTGCTGGT
Source organism: Nicotiana obtusifolia (assembly GCA_002018475.1). Classification (NCBI taxonomy): domain Eukaryota; kingdom Viridiplantae; phylum Streptophyta; class Magnoliopsida; order Solanales; family Solanaceae; genus Nicotiana; species Nicotiana obtusifolia. Next base: position 34,504 of record MCJB01052551.1, on the reverse strand, counting down.
CGCTGGTTGTGGATAACCTGCTTGTTGTTTTCTCCGGTTGTCAGGCTTTACTACTATATAGGTATGCCTAAACCAACTTTAGTTGTTTCGACTCCAAATTATGAATACAATTGAAATACTATCGTTTAGATTCATAGTGTGTTCAATCCTTAGAGTTGTTTGCATTTGCTCTTCTGTTAGTGTTAGAACGATACAAATATATGATGATGAGTTTGATAGAAAATAGGCATAAACGCAACGGAAGCAATCACCAAGACCATATAATCTTATATGTAAACTAGATAAATATAATTATTAACGAGATAGAAACACTAACCTCTTGAAGTTACTGCACAAATCTTCAATAATATTCGCGCTATCCAGGTCTACGGTCTTCTACTGTGTATCCTGAATTTCTACCGAACGTGATACTTGAGTGGCAAGTATTTTTATTCAAGAGAAATAGTATCCTTTTGTATAATTTTCAACCAAAAACCAGAAGCTTACTTATTGGGTTAGTAAGCTTCTTCTTTCACGTTTTTTTCCTTCTGTTTTGAAAACCAAAAACAAAAACAGAAGCTTTTTGCTTCTTACGTTTTTGTTCTTTGTGTTTGAAAACCTTTTCCCGTGTTTTGTTTTCCTTTTTGGTTTGAAAACCTTTTCACTTTTTTTTTTTTCTTTTTGGTTTTGGTTTGAAAACAAGACCAAAAATTTTTGGAGTCTTATTCCTCCTAAAATACATGTAGCCAAAAACGTGTAGGAGTCTACTACGCACCAAAAATATGTAGCAGTCTCCTAACCCACCAAGGATACTATTTTCTAATTTAATTTCCTCGTTCTAGAATATTCAGGCACAGTAGGGACCACAGATTTAATAACGAGGCTTTCTATTGTGGTATTAATTTGGAATATGAATGAATTAATCCTACCACAATAAATTACAATTTATTCCACTAGAAAATTGTAATTGCACTCCTCAGTTTAATTTCGAAATCATTCATTAAAACTTATTTAACTCCCCGTGTTAAGATTACAAATACCAATCAGATAAATTAAATTACTGACAATTTAATTCATCGACTAATTTAATCCTTTATACTTCCGCTTAACTTATTTCATATGATGGATACAAAATCCACCTGCAGGGTTTTCACATGAAAACTTTCAAGCATCCATAAAGGGGTATCATCAATCTCAATGGTCAAGACACGGATTCTATCAACTAATTCTTATTTCACAAATGCACTTTGTCATTGTTCAATTTACCAGGAATACATTAACTCGCAGTTGAGTCGTACCTTTTAATAAATCAAAATAATGAACAAAGCACATTGATCATAATAATTATATCAAGATTAAGAGTATAAGTACATTCAATGAGCTAGAGATGTAGTTTTATATATTCAGTACAAAAACACTTATCTCTACTTGGTCCGTTCAATACACGAAAATGTACTAGCATAAGAAGCCGGAAGAACTAAACCATTCCCATAATCAAGATAGATTATAATTTAATCTTATGCTACAATCATCAAGATGTTTTGCCCAGTTTCATCTTTGATTGTGAACATTAACTTTATAACTTATAAGAACCGACAATTTAATCTTCCGCGCATGAGCTAAAGCTCCATACACTAAATTGTCTACTATATAAGTAACGGGCACACATATGAAAAAATGATCTATTTGAATTAAGATTTCATTGAATTGAATAAATAAATAAACAATTGTTCCAATAAATAAAACATAATACTATAATCAAACCACATGGTTAATAGTATATCCTAACAGAGTTAATCACGGATTATGACTTGTTTAATAATCTGTTTATGTGGTTACTAGATGTTATTTAATGACTGTTTCTCTGCATATCAGATACTGTTAGTGAATTCTGTTCTGCCGAATATATTTAAGAATTTAGCTCGTGTCAACTAAACTGGGATTGGCATAAACTCATTTAAATTCATTCGGTTCCTGTACCCTGGCCTACATGTTGAAATTGAAGAAATAAGATACAGGTGTATACAGGGGCGGATCTACATGGTCCACACCGGGTGCTGAAGCACCCATTAACCCCGACACAAACTCTGTATAATTATATAGAAAATACAGGGAATACTGATATAAATAACTAGCTAGTACCCATTAAACAAAAAGTCTTCTCGGTGCTTTGGTTAAAAGGTGAGAATAGAGCACACAAATATAAAGTGGTTAAGGGATTGAATCTTGCATGAAGCAATTTTTTTTATATGATCAGAAAGTGAGCACCCACGACCTTAAAATCCTGGATCCGCCACTGGGTGTATAATCTATTTTGTTTCGTTTTTTCAGCTAAAACGTGAGTTGGGAAGATTTGCACTAAGTTGGCTTATTAAACCGTAAACATTCAATTTTTGTCTGCTCAAAATGTGTAAAATGGCCGGTACTGTTCTTCGTCTAATTGTACAAAATAACATTGAACCGATAGCCTATGTAGGCAAATGTATAAAATTCTGTTACAATGTACGAATTGCATTTACGGATCTGGCCACTTTAGAGTCAAAACATAGTTCTGTTGTCTATTTGTGAATTACTGTAGAATGCTAATTCAGTTTGTTCTGAACAGTGATGATGAAATATGGCCGATGTTTTTCTATGAATGGAAACATGAGTATAACATTATGTTGATTGGCTTATTTTGAAGTTTTGTTTTGGAAGACAGTATTGTTAATGCGAAATCTAAATTATGGTTGTCTGTGGAATTTGAGGGCTATGCTTGTAATTGAACTGGTTTCATATGAAATTTGGGGATTTTCAAAATCAAACAAGGCTGTCCATAACAGTTAGTACTAAATTCAAATGGTGTTCAGTTTTGTTCATTTGTATACGGTCAGCGGCTATGTTTTTTAAAAATGATATTTTGCTGAACGATTCATTTTTGTTTTTAACCAACAAATTTGAATAGACTCACTGATTACGGAAATCGAATCGCCATGTTGCTCGATTAATAAAGATGAGCCATATAATCGACAACGACCACTTATAGCCCTTTTAATAGTCGAACGTAGGTCCTAAATAATTATTTCCCGAATGTCTCTCAACTTTGCTCGCCTCTATGCATGATTAATCACATTGTGGCTATGGGTACGGTTCCCGTGACATAGTGACAATGTCAACTCCAGGGGTGCCTTTAGGTGGCCCGATTTTAACAACTTTTAATAATGAACGATTTTAAAAACTAATTTGAGGCGTGCCATATCAAATGAAATTATAAACATATGGCCCTCATTAACTAAACACTTAGAAAACTAAGGCGCGCTATTTAACAAATTTCATGGCCCTCGACAAACTAAGATGCGTAATTTGCTTAGGCGCGTTAGTATATTAATTTAATTTCCTAAACTCGGGTGCGCATTTATGTGACCCAAATTCCAAAATCCCAATGTCCAATTAAAAGGTGTTACAAAATTACGGGTGCATTTATGTGACGTGATTTGTGACATATTTTGATTGATATCGCAATTCCTGATAAACTTTAAAGCGGAAAAGTAAAATGAGACAAAAATACATTATAGATTAATAACAGGTATAAAACTCAACAAAGAGACGATTATAACAATAAAGCGACTATGCGGAAACCACGTAACCCGAGGGTGCCTAACACCTTCCCTAGGGTTAACAGAATTCCTTACTTAGAATTTCTGGTTCGCAGACTTCATTATGACAGTCGAACTTTTTCCTCAATCTGGAATAAAACCGGTGAATTGGAACACCAATTTAAAATTTCCAAGTGGCGACTCCGAAAATAATTCAATAATCTCATTTCGATTAATGTCACTTTAAATGGAAAAACTCATTTTATACATTCCTCTCGGGGAGTTTACGAAAAGAGGTGTGACAGACACCAAATTTTGCAAAAGTCATAAATGATATTACGGACCTATTCCAACTTTCGAAACTAGGATCCGGTCCTGATATCTACAAAGTCAACTCTCGGTCAAACTTTCCAAAAATCTTCCATTTTCCAACTTTCGCCAAATCGTGCTGAAACAACCTACGGACCTCCAAATCAACATACGAACATGCTTCTAAGACCAAAATCACCATATGGAGCTATTGAAACCATCAAAACTCTATTCCGAAGTCATCTTCATGCAAGTCAAACTATGGTCAACTGCTACGAGTTAACCTCCCAACTTTGGGGATGAAACTCACCCGAAACCAAAACCAAACAACTCGGAAAGTTACGTAACTACAATATAACACAGAGGAGGCAGTAAATAGGGGATCAGGGTTAATACACTCAAAACGACTAAAGTCATTATATCCTCCCCCTCTTAAAATGAACATTCATCCTCGAACGGGTATAGAGACATAACTGAAGTGGTGAAAAGATGAGGATAACGGCTATCATGCTCGATCTCCAAGTCGCCTCCTCGACTGGCTGATTCCTCCACTGAACCTTCACTGAAGCAATGTTCTTCAACCTCAACTTTCCAACCTGCCTATCCAAAATGGCCACCGGCTCCTCAATATAAGATAAATCTTTGTCCAACTGGACTGAGCTGAAATCCAACACATGAGACGTATCACCGTGATACTTCCGAAGCAAAGAAACATGGAATAGTGGATGAATTGGAGCTAGACTGGGTGGTAGCGCAAGTATGTAAGCCACCTCTCCAACCCTCTCAAGAATATCAAAAGGTCCAATGTACCTAGGGCTCAACTTGCCCTTCTTCCCGAACCTCATGACACCCTTCATGGGCGAATCCTGGATTAAGACCCACTCCCAAACCATGAATGCAATGTCGTGAACCTTTCGATCCACATAAATCTTCTGTCTGGATTAGGCTGTACGAAGTCGATCTTGAATAAAATTTAACCTTTTCCAAAGCATCCTCAACCAAGTCCGTACCTAATAGACTAGCCTCACCCGGCTTAAGCCAACCCATCGGAGACCGGTACCGTCTACCATACAATACCTCATACGGGGCCATCTGAATGCTCAACTGGTAACTGTTGTTGTAGACAAACTCCACGAGTGGCAAGAACTGATCCCAAGAACCCCCAAACTCTATCACACACGCATGAAGCATATTCTTTAATATCTGAATAGTGCGCTCGGACTGTCCGTCCGTCTAAGGATGAAAGGCTGTACTCAACTCCACTCGTGTGTCTAACTTATCCTGAATGGCTCTCCCGTACCCGGATCAGAGACAATAGATACCAGTACGCCATGAAGCCTGACAATCTCGCTAATAAAAACTTGAGCCAGTTGCTCTGAAGAATAAGTAGTCGCTAAAGGAATAAAATGAGCTGAGTTAGTCATTCTATCCACAATCACCCATACTGCATCGAACATTCTCCGAGTCTGTGGCAGCCCAATAACAAAATCCATAGTGATCCACTCCATTTTCACTCTAGAATCTCTAACCTATGAAGCAATCCACCAGGCCGTTGATGCTCATACATCATCTACTGACAGTTTAGGCTCCGAGCTACATATTCCACTATGTCCTTTTTCATCCACCTCCACTAATAGTACTGCCTCAAGTCCTGATACATCTTGACTGCACTCGCATGAATGGAATACCACGAACTGTGAGCCTCGTGGAGAATTAAATAATATTCGGGAGCCAGATATCCCAAAGACTACCTTCAGGACTCGGTATGATCATTACGAGTTCATTGTGATGTCTTTTGAGCTGACCAACACCCTAATAGCATTTATGCTCTTGATGAACAGTGTGTTCCGACCCTATCTTGACTCATTCATCATTGTGTTTATTGATTATATTCTAATTATGTACTCCCGGAGCCGGGAGCACCATGAGCAGCACTTGAGGATCGTGCTTCAGACCTTGAGAGAAAAGAAGTTATATACAAAATTTTCAAAGTGTGAATTCTAGCTTGATTTGGTGGCATTTTTTGGTCATGTAGTGTCGAGTGAGGGGATTAAGGTGGATCCGAAGAAGATTGAAGTAGTGCAGAGTTGACCCAAGACCATCTTCAGCTATGGAGATATGGAGTTTTCTTAGTTTGGCAGGGTATTACCATCGATTTATAGATGGGTTCTCGTCTATTGCAACACCTATGACAGGATTGACCCAGAAGGGTGCTCCGTTAAGGTGGACGGAAGAGTGTGAGGAGAGCTTTCAAAAGCTCAAGAAAGCTTTAACTACAGCCCCAGCGTTGGTGTTGCCTTTGGGCTTGGGGTTTTGTACTGTGTACTGAGATGCGTAGCGTATTGGTCTCGGCATGGTGTTGATGTAGGATGGTAAGGTGATTTCGAACGTGTCTAGACATTTGAAGGTGCATGAGAAGAACTATCATGTCCATGAACTCGAGTTGGAAGCGATTGTTCATGCCTTGAAGATCTGGCAGCACTATTTGTACGGTGTCCCTTGTGAGGTCTACGCCGACCACCGGAGTCTACAACATCTGTTTAAACAGAAGGATCTTAACTTACGGCAGTGGAGGTGGTTAGAGTTGCATAAGGACTATGATATCACCATTGTATATCATCCCAGGAAGGCCAATGTAGTGGCTGATGCCCTAAGTCACAAGGCGGAGAACTTGGAAAGCTTAGCATATCTACCTGTAGAAGAGAGGCCATTAGCCTAGGATGTTCAGGCCTTGGCCAATCAGTTTGTCATATTGGACTGAGATGAGCTGATTTTTGGCTTATGTGGTTTCTCGATCTTCTCTTTATGATTGTATGAGAGAGCGTCAATATGATGACCCTCATCTGCTTATCCTCAAGGACACAGTTCAGCATGGCGATGCCAAAGAGGTCACTATTGGAGATTATGGTGTGTTACGGATGCAGGGCAGGCTATGTGTGCTTAATGTAGATGACTTGCGTGATAACTAATGATAGCCTAAACGCAAGTCAATCTTGGAGAACACTCTGGCACCCTATAGTTGATCAAATAGGTCACCAATACATTGTAGTAGATTACTGTTCTTCACCATAACCTTGTTCAACTAGCGATATTCAATGCACATGCGCATGAAACCATCCTTCTTCATTACAAACAAGATCTGAGCACCCCCAAGGTGATATACTGGGTCGAATGAAACCCTTATCCAGCAACTCCTACAACTGTTCTTTTAACTCCTTTAACTCTGGTGAGGCCATACGATATGGAGGAATAGAAATGGGCTAAGTTCCCGAAAACAAATCAATGTCAAAATCGATATCCTTGTCGGGCGGCATGCTCGAAAGATCTGTCGGGAAAACATCTGGATAATCCCTCACTACGAAAACTGACTCAACGGTAAGAGTATCAACACTGACATCACTCACATATGCTAGATACGCATCACACCCCTTCTGAACCATTCGATGAGCCTTTAGAAATGAGATACCCCTGCAAGGAACATAATCTAAAGTACCTCTCCACTCTAATCGTGGTAAGCCTAGCATAGCCAACGTCACAATCTTAGCGTGACAGTCAAGAACAGCATGATAGTGTGACAACCAGTCCATTCCCAAAATAACATCAAAAGCTATCATACTAAGCAATAATAAATTGGCTATGGTCTCGAAACCACTAAAGACAACCAAACATGACCGATACACATGGTCAACAATAAGAGAATCTCCTACAAGGGTGGACACATAGACGGGAGAACTCAAGGAATCATGGGATACACCCAAATATGGAGAAAAGTAAGATGACACATAGGAATAAGTGGATCTTGGATCAAATAAGACTGATACATCTCTATGACAGCCCAGAACAATACATGTGATGACTGAGTCGGATGCAACTGCCTCCATCCCAGCAGGAAGAGCATAATATCTGGCTTTGCCTCACCCTCAAAGGAAACCTCTACCTGCACGACCTCCACCTCTAGCTAGCTATGCATGTGGAGTGGAAACTGGTGCGGCGACCATGGACTGAGAAACCTGAGGACCAGATGGAATACGCGGAACCTGAGTAGTCAGTGGAGGTGCAACCCTCCATAGCCTGAGGCAATCCCTCACCATATGACGAGTGCCACCACACTAAAAACAAGGTCTCGGAGGACGTGGCTTACTCTGGACTGATCGGCTGGACTAACCACTGAAAGCACCCTGTACTGGAGGTGCACTAGACAATGGTGGTGCATAATATATAGCCTGGGGCCTAGGAGAGGCCGGAATACTGCTGGAAGCTGGAAGTGTTGAATGAACAGGGCGGCTCACATAGCCCCTACCATGACAAGGTGCAACTGGGGCATGGGCACCACTATATGTCCCAGAATCTCGAGGCCACTTGGCCTCCCTCTCCTCTCTCTTTCAGTCCCACACACCCTCCAATTTCCTGGCGATCTCCACTACTTGCTGATATGCGATGTACATCTCCAAATCTCAGGACATGCTAAATCTGATACTAGGGTAGAGCTCCTCAATAAATCGACAGACTCGCTCTCTAACAGTAGCAACCAAGGCTGGTGCATGACTGAAAAAATAATTGAACCGAACTGCATACTTTGATACAGTCATAGAACCTTGGCGCAACTTCTCAAACTCTGTGCGCATGCATCTCTGAGACTCTGGGGAACAAACTCCCTCAAGAACATGTCTGAGAATTAAGCCAAACTGAGTGAAGCGGCCTCGCCCGGACTACCCAACTCATATGCTTGCCACCACTCATAAGTCGCTCCCTTAAGCTGGAACGTAGTGAAAACAACCCCACTAGACTCCATAATACCCCTAGTATAGAGGATACAGTGGCACTCCTCAAGAAAACCCTAGGCATTCTATGAAACTAAACCTCTAAAAGTAGGAGGGTTGTACTTATTGTACCTCTTGAGCCTGAGCTTCTCCCCCTCAGAAGTTGTTGCCCTAGCTTCAGGCTGAACTAGGGCGACCGACTGCACTGGTATGACCTCTAGGACTTGGTCAACCTGGACCTGCTGCTCTGGGGTACAACGGAGGGAGTCTGTGCTACTCCCCCAGCCAGAGATGTGGCAGGAGCTAGTGGGATCAATTCTGCCTGAGCTAAAATGCCGAACATGCTCAGAAACCGAGCGAGGTTCTCTTGAAGTGCTGGGGTAGTAAAAGGAGTTTTAGGTGTGTGATCTCCAACTGGGGATACTGGTGGCTCCTCTATAGCAGCTCGTGCAGGTGCTCTAGATTCACCACGTGGATGTCCTCTGCCTCTATCCCAGCCCGGCCTCTCACAGCTCTAGTAGGGGGCACGGGTGTCTGGTCATCTGATCCGGCTGTGCGTTTCCTCACCATGCGTGAGAGAATAGAAAGACTGAAATTTAGAATCCCGAAGTCAACAATTTCGTACGATAAGGAATCAATGAAGTGAAACTTTTCCTAATAGTTCCGTAGCCACTCAAAGATAAGTACAGACGTCTCCGTACCGATCTGCAAGACTCTACTAAACCTGCTTGTGACTCATAACACCTATGAATCTAGAACTCTGATACCAACTTGTCACGACCCCAAATTCTCTCCGTAGGAAGTCATGACAGCACCTCGTCTCTAAAACTAGGTGAGCTTATCAACATGCAGAATAATGGAAATAACAACTTAAAATCTCATAACTACAACAACTGCATAAGTAAAATCTGTAATTCAAAATATACAACTCCCAAAACTTGGTAAAGTATAAGTCACAAGCTCTAATAACAATTTTGAACAATCCTATACATCACTCTCTACAATAGTGTAATGAAATAAAGAAAAATGTAATAGAAGGGGACTCCGAGGTCTGCGGACGCGGGCACGCGTACCTTGAAGTCTCCAAAGAAACCTCAGCTGACTAATGTCGGGATAACTAAGAAGTACCTATATCTGCATAAAAAGATGTGGAGAAATATAGTATGAGTACACCACAACGGTACCTAGTAAGTGCCAAGCCTAACCTCGGTAGTGTAGTGACGAGATCAGTTCAAGGCCCTACTGGAGATAATAAGAAAACAAGGTGAAACATATAATGATATACTAATAAAGACAATGGAAATGAAGCAATAAGGAAATGTACGGAAATTAACAACACAGAATCTGGATAGTTAATAAAACACGGAAGGAAGCAAGGATTAACATATTAAGAAAACAAACAACCAAGGCAACTACAACAAATAAAGAAAGATCAACAAGGGCCACTACGGAGGTACTGCGTCGTAGTCCCAAATCATAAATATAACTCATGACCTTTCGTTATATCACCGCAGGAGCCTTTATGTTTAGTTTTTCCCGAAATAGCATCCCCTGTTTTAGCCCACCTTATCACACCGCATGGCTTTTAGTATTTCCCCTACTAGCCACACGTATCAAGCCCACCTTATCTCACCGCATGCGTTTCAACACTCATATCTTATACCACCACATGTGTATAACCATCATAACATATCACAATTTGCACCTATGGTGCCCAAATATCACAACTTGCCAGAAAGTCAAACAATAACAAAATTTCACAATAAGGAGCTCATGCCTCAACCACAATATACATAAGTATCAACAATAATAACCAGAGAGTAACTCAATAAAATGATGTCTCAGTACTTTCACTTTGCTGCAATAGGAACCACGACCTTTGCAACCCAATACAAAATTCAACAACATGATATTTCAAGAATAGCAATTTCAAGTAAAAATTGAATAGTTAAACAATGAATACGGAATAAAAGAAAGCAAATAATTCAACTAAACATGTAGGACAAACTGCAAATAAGAGATAAGACTAATGTAGGCATGTGAAATTAGACTAATTATGAGGACTACAACAGAAATTTCACATTTAGACCGTGTACGCATTTGTCACCTTGCGTACACAGCTGTCAAATATCATAATTATCACAAAAATACCAAATCCTAAAGGGAGTTTCCTCCACACAATATTAGACAAGTCGCTTACCTCAAACCATGATAAATCAATCAACTATAAGGTATTTCCTTTGATTTTTCAACTCCGAATGGCTCGAATCTAGACAAAATAATTTTATATTATAGATATAGCTATATGAAACTAATTTAAATAATAAAATTATGATCTTTGCAAAGGAATGAAAAATCGACCCAAAAAGTCACCCCGAGCCCGCGTCTCGGAACCCGATAAAAATTATAAAATCTGAATACTCATTCGATATTGGGTCCAACCATACAATAATTATCCAAATTCGACCTCATTTTGCCTTTCAAAATCCAAAAAACTTAGTCTAAGAAGCTCTACTACTTTTTTCCCAATTTTTCCAACTCCAATCCTTACTTACATGATAATAACAATGATAGATTAGTATAATTTAACCAAAATCAAGTTAAGAATTCTTACCCCAATAATTCCGCTGAAAATCCCTCAAAATGTCACCTCAAACCGAGCTCTAAAAGTCCCAAAATGAATTATGAAATAAAACCCTCGAATTTCCCTTTTTTTGCCCAGCGATCCTCTTATCTGCGGCCCTTGTGCCGCTTCTGCGATGCCGCACCTGCGGAAAAACTATCATAGGTGCATATGCCACTTATGTACAGACGTTCCACTTTTGTGGTCCATGGCTCGCACCTGCGAGCCTGCTTCTGCAAAGAAGGAGACCGCACCTGCGGTCCTGTGCTAGTCCCCCTCCTCATATTCCACTTCTGCGGAGAATAGGGTCGCGCATACGGACATCTGTGCTCAAACGTTCGCACCTGTGAACCCAGATCTAGGATGGATCCTCCACTTCTACGATGACCTAGCTGACGTGTGAGACTACACCTGTCCCCACACTCTCCGCATGTGCGAAGACACCAGAACAGCAACACTTCAGCAAATCACTAAGGCCAAAATGATTTGACTTCCATCCGATTCACACCTTGGGCCTCCGGGACCCCGTTCAAAAATTGATTCGGAGTCGGATTTGGGTGAAACTGTTATGGTTGGACTCGTAATTAAATGGGTCGTCGGATTTTATAAGTTCCATCGAGTTCGGAGGCGCAGGCCCGGGTTGGACCTTTGGTTTGATTTTTGGCTTTTGATTAAAGATTCGGCCTTTATCGAATGTGTTTATTTCCATTGGCATTATTTAATGTATTTGTGTTTCTTTTGTCTAGTTTCGAGCCGTTCGGAGGTTGGTACGCGCGTGATGGCATATTGTAGCATCGCTTGGCCTACTCGTTATTGAATTTGGCTTGTTCGAGGTAAGTAAACTTGGTGTTGAGGGTATGAAACCGAATTACATGTGATGTGATTGATGTTGAGGTGACGCACATGCTAGGTGACGGGCGTATCGGCGTGCACCGTGTGAGTTGTGATTTAGTCGATTTCGTGGAACTGTGTAGCTATCTTATCTGAAAGTTTTTACTGTACTCTATGTGTTAGAGCACTTGAGCTGTAATTTATGCTAGAAATCATATTTAGGCTATATGCTGGTACGATTGGGACCCACAGTGGTCATTCTTTGCTGTCGAGTTATGTGCTTAAATGCAGTTATGTACTCAGTCGCATTCATCATTTCATATCATGTCTCAGTCTCTGTTATTGTATATTGTCACATCTCGTATCATTTGTTAGGGCTGCTTAGCATGAGCATTGTGAGCCCGAGAGACTAGAGAGTGAGTGAGGCCGAGAGCCTGATTATGAGTGATAATTAAGGGATCGGGCTGCACGCCACATCATGTTTCTTTTTAAAATTCATTTATTCCTGGATATGGCTTATTATAGCACTTAGGCTGAAAGAGCCCCTCCGGAGTCTGCACACCCACAGTGAGCGCAGTTGCATTTACATTTGGGATGGATCTTCCCTAAGCATTTACATTTGGGATAGATCTTTCTTAAGTATTTATATTTGGGATGGATCTTCCCTTAGCATTTACATTTGGGATGGATCTTCCCTAAGCATTTACATTTGGGCATGGATCTTGCCTAAGCATTCATATTTGGGATGGAATTCCCTGGCAATGGAGTTGCCCTATACTTTTATATATGGGATGGAGTTCCCTGGGCTAGATTGGCTCTATACAGTACTGTGTGATTGACGGTCAATTAATAACTATATTGAGGGATGGATTTTCCCTTGGTTGGACCTACTCCGTACAATACTGAGTGATTGAGCACTGTGAGAATGTGAGTACATGAGTTCATCACTGAGATGCATAGCATTTGACAAGCGTACTTGAAATACATGCATAGAGATGTATTTCCTTATGGTACGCGGGTTTTGGTGACATTCATGATTTCACCTGTATATTGACATGTAGGCATAGAGATGTATTTTCCTCATGCTATCTGAAAATGAAATATCTTATTTATTGTTGAAAGGTTTTTGGGAAAAATCACAGTTCTCAAACTTGCTCATCTATCTTTGGAGTTTTCTGGTGAAGGATTTGGGATACTGTTATACTTGAAAAGCATGCCTATTTCTCCCTAACTGTGAACGAGCTGAGTTATTTCTTGTACAATCTTTATTATACTGTTACGAACTGTTGCTGGTTATTGTAGTTGGACTGTAACCCTTTGTCCCAGCTCGTCACTACTTTCAACATATGGTTAGGTTTGTTACTTATTTAGTACATGGAGTCGGTTGTACTCATACTACACTTCTGCACATTGTGTGCAGATGTTGGATGCTGATATTGCTGCGTACAACGGGAGCTGGATCTGAAGAAGTACTTGCGCTCCAGTCATAGCTGCCTCTTGATCTTGGTAGCTTTTGTATTTTAGATCTGTTCATGTATATTTCAAACAGATGGTGTATATTATTTCAAACCAGCTTTGTAAACTCTATATCTTAGAAGCTCATAATTTGTACTACCAATCCTTGAGGAGTTATATAAATTCAGCTATCTCATTTTTTACTCACATCATTATTATTATATTATGTTTTATAATTAATTGACTTACCTAGCGGGTTGGGTTAGATACCATCACGACGGCTTGGATTTGGTGTCGTGACACTACACTAACAAACACTCCCCCCAAAAACGCAACCCCTGTGGCTAACAATTTTATTGACTCTCTTCGAAGCCTGAACTCGAAAAATACACTGCTAAAGTTGCATAAAATGTGGACCATTCATTGTTTTTCTCTGTAGGGTTAGGAATTAATCGGAGTCCAAGTTGCAAATAGGCTAATGGAAGCAGAGTTGTTGTTAGTATAAACAATGTTACATTTGTCATGCCAACTACAGCAGTTTTACAAGCACATTTGTTTGGCATCAAAGGAGTTTACAACAAATTTTATTCAAAATCCTACAATTAAATTCAACTATATTGGACACTACCATTTCTTTGTGTACCTACAAGCACTTGCTACTACTTTTTATATATTACTGAAAAAATTATGTGCTAAAGCATATATGAAAGTTACACTTCTGAAGAACAAAATAGAAATCTCTGTAGAAATCTAGGAGCAGAGGTATCTGATTACTTGACTAATATCCAGTAATATGCCAGTGAATTAGAATTCTCTGAATTCTTGAAATGAGTTAAATTTTATAGCAAATTCTTGACAGTAAAAGTACCAAAGCTAGATAAAATATTACATAATCTTGTCGATTTAACATAAAAGAAAAGGGAAAAGTTTATCTATATTGGAACTATAATTTGCATATAGAAAGACGTGGATAGAAAGTGATAATGTGGCTAAATAAATGAATATAGCATGTGATAATCGTAAAGAGTTGGTAAAATTTTACTAACCTTTCAGATTTCTGTATCTGGTTCAGTTGAAGATGGTGTTGATGAAGGCTGACCAAAGTATGTGCTTGCAAGTTGTGTAATTATATTCTCCAAGTTATTCAAGCGTCTTTTTACTGATAGATTTTCTTTTCGAGTTGCATTCAGCTCATCCAACAGTGCAGCCTTAGAGGAATTATCGCATTTTAACTCATTAGCGGATATATCCCACCCCCAAATCCAACCATATTGCTCTTGTATTGAGGTCCAAAGCATCTTTCTACAACCTCAATGTTTGCAAGAGACAGACTCGGAATGTACCTGTTCTTGAATTTTAACCTAAAAATTATAATCGTTGAAATAATGCAATACTTTGATAAAAGGAAGGACGTAAAATGAGATTTAACAATCAAAATACATATTTTTCATTGGTTTCACGTTCAACAAACTTATCGTCCTTCTTATGAGTCTCAAAGAAAATAGTCTTCATCTCTGCCTCCCTTCACATTAAAATGATCAAGTCAAACAATTTCTGTTAAACAAAGAGGGAGTTTCTTAATACAATAGCACGATTTACTTACCAGCTCATAAATAATCTCATTGATAGACTTGCTTGTTGACTTTTTGGCTTATTTTGGAATCCCACACCGGTGGGTGTATTTTTGGGAAGGAGGTTTGGAGATTATAAATTAACTCCACCTCCTTCAATGTTAGTATCTCAATTTGTACTCTCTTCTCCCACATTAATAAAAGCGGGCTGTTTGAGCGGTGCTCGGAGATTAGGCTAAATTGGCCGAACTCCGTTAATAAATTTTTCGAATGTGTTCTTTCTTTATCTCATTTATTATTCCGCCCTATTTCTTTTTTGTTGTAGTATAATATTTAATATTATTTGTCGGGTATTTGTGTTAGTGTTCTTTCTAGTTCATTTGTTTTGAACTAATTCATTTCACTAGTTGTGTTGTCGTAGTGGGAAAATTACCCGAATTTCCTAACATTGCTCCCATATGATGAGGCATAATCAACTTAGACCTATTCAGTGAGTTTCTCGTACTTCTATCCTATAACAACAACAGAAAATAGAAAGTGTGGTCTGCCGCTTAAAAAATTAAGATGCTATAAATATTAATGAAACCATACCTAACTTTTCAGATAAAAAGTACTCCTTGACCAACCATTCCCAATCACTCTTGTCGATCTCTAACACATAACCTTCTCATATGTTTCAAGACATTATTTCTTTGACCATTTATGTCAGCACTATCAAATTTGTCCTATAATATTAAAAATATCACCAAATATGTAACTCAAAAGTTTTAAATAAACAAAAAAGAAAAAATGAACCAACAATATGAAATTAAATATTTGAGAGTTACTAGTGACAAATTCATTTATCACTTAAGATGACATGATTATTAAATTTGAAAACATGCTCGACATCATAATTTGATATTAAATGAACATTTCCAAAACAACAGGAGAGGAGAGCAGATTTATAGATGTGCTCTTTATATTTGTAGATTTCCATCTCGAGCAACTACTTTCATTAGGAGGAAAAAACTCATCTGGATCTTAATTATTACTTAATAACGGAACTGATCTTTGGATGCTATCCTTAATCATTTCTATTTGTACTCAGCATTTGTTGATTCACTTCCCTCGACAAGGCTTGAGCTCTTGGAGTTGCTTGTTGGGAGTCTGCTCTTTCCCATGCTTGTCTTTGTTAGCGATCGAACCATCTCGAAAGCCCTACTTCTACTCGTCGAGTGAGCACTTGAAACTTAAAGACTAAACAAACGACAGCATCAAAGATTATCATTGGTCGCTAGGTTTTTGCACCAAACTATCATACAAAAAAACAGTTTACTCACAGCAACGTGAATCTTAAGGAACAAATGTTAATAAATGAGAAAAACTCTATGGAAAGGAGAAAGCACAATTCATTAGTGGTTGTACAACTAGCTCAGCGATCTCTAAGCACATGCATGTTTGGATACGACTACAGTCATATCCAAGAAAAATTGGATACAGACTACAGTATTCTCTGTAGTCATATTCCAGAAAAATTGGATATGACTACAGAGAGTGAAGTCAAATTTATCTCATACAGTTTGCCCAAGAAGTTTGATGTGTCATTACAAACACATCAAACTTATCTTACACAGTTTCCTGTCCATCTCTCTAAGTCTCACTTCCTGCCCACTGAGGAGGAATTTCATGTTTTTATTTATTTATTTATCTTTGGGTGTTAAAGAGAAATTAAATTTTTTTCTCAGTTTATGATGCGGAAGAAGTAGGATATTGGGGTTTTTCTGGAAAGCACAATAAACTATATGTTTCTACTCATTTAATTTTCTTTTCGAATTCTTACAAACCAAAAAAATGAACTAGATACATGCAATGATGTAAAGTCACTAGTATTTTCTTTTCATTTGTGAAAGAAGAAAAGGAGAAGGCAAAACAACAAGGTAATACTTTAAATTTTTACGGTAACGGTTTCCCACATATGTGTTAGGATTGATTCACTCAAACATTCTGAACTGATGAAGAAGATGAAGAAATCTTGAAGAGAAAAAAAATTTGAGAGACTTATTTCGTGGTAACACCCCGTTAGGGTAAACTTCCATGGCGGCGAGATTTTTATATATATTAATAGTGAAGGGAATTTGCAATACAAGGAGAATAAATAGTACAGCCTATATATAGATCCCAAATAGTCCCAAACCTATAAGAGAAAGGTCTCCCAATTTGACCAGGATTACAGGGTTTTCTTTCCCAAATCTATGAGGACAATGAGTTTTCCTAAACCTATAGAGATTATGGGTTTCCAAAAAATACAAGGAAATTATTCAAGTCCATCACATATTAATCAGGCTCCACAGCTAACAATTCTCCCACTTGGAGACTGATTCAGTCGTCCAAAAATTGTCCCAACATCATCAATATCTTCACCACACCGCACCATCTTTAGAAACAAACTACAGAAGACCAACTGAGGTTTTACACAACTTCAGTTTCTCAACATCAACACAATTCATCATTATGTCTGCTGGATTCTTTGCACCCTCTATCTTCTCCAAACACATATCACTATCCTACACTACCCTGCGAGTGAAATGGTATCGTCTTCTGATGTGCTTTGTCTTCGAATGATATACTGGGTTCTTCATCGACTGTATGGCACCCTGGCTATCTGAATAAAGAATCTTCTCGCTCTGCTTCTTGCCCAACTCTTCCAGATAATCTGCCAGCCATATCATCTCCTTTCCAGCTTCAGCTATTGCCACATACTTAGCCTCTGTTGATGAAAGAGCAACACACTTCTAAAGCCTAGACATCCAACTCACTACTGTACCACCTATGGTGTAAATATATCTGGATGTGCTCATGCTCGAGTCCACATCACCACCAAGATTAGCATCCACAAAACCCTGCAGATTCACTTTGCCTTTGCCAAAACTAAGTGAAATACTGGATGTACCTCTCAAACATCTCAGAAGCCACTTAACAGCTTCCCAATGCTCTTTCCCCAGATTCGCCATGTACCTGCTATAACTCCCACTGCATGTGCTAAGTCAGGTCTAGTGCAGACCATAACATACATCAAACTCCCCACTGCTGAAGCATATGGAATAATTATCATCTGCTCACGCTCTTCAGCTGTCTTGGGTGACTGCCCCTTTGACAATTTTATATGTTTTGCCAAAGGAGTAGTCCTGGATTTAGCATCACTCATCCGGAATCTGTCCAACACCTTCTCAATGTATTGCTCCTTGGATAGATTTAAAGTGCCAGCAGATCTATCTCGGGAAATCCTCATCCCCAAAATCTGCTTCGATGCACCCAAATCTTTCATCTCAAATGCTGAAGACGGACTTGCCTTCAGATTGTTTATCTCTCTCATACTGGATCCTGCAATCAACATATCATCCACATACAAGAGTAAAAACACATAAGAATCAGTGTATTTCTTGAAGTAACAACACTGATCCTTTTCAGGCCCTACAAAAGCCACTCTTGGTCATGAAGGAGTCGAACTTTTTGTACCACTGCCTCGGTGCTTGCTTCAACCCATACAAGCTCCTGTTGAGCTTGCACACCATGTGTTCCTTGCCCGAAACTACAAATCCTTCTGGTTGTTGCATATAGATCTCCTCGTCCAGATCTTCATGTAAAAATATTGTTTTTACATCCATTTGCTCAAGATGCAAATTCTCTGATGCAACAATACTCAACAGAATTCGGATAGTAGTTAACTTCACAATAGGAGAAAATATTTCAGTATAATCAATACCTTTCCTTTGTGAATACCCTTTAACCACTAATCGAGCCTTGAACCTTCTTCTACCGTCTGGTTCTGCCTTGATTCTGAACACCCACTTGTTCAACAAGGCTTTCTTCTCTGCAGGTAACTCAGTCAACACCCAAGTGTTGTTCTTGTCAAGGGAGCTCAATTCATCATTCATGGATTGCTCCCACTTGATTTAATCGTCCACCTGTAGGGCCTCATTGAAAGACTCTGGTTCTCCTTTATCAGTCAGCAACAGATAATGCAATAAAGGCGAATACCTATCTGGTGCTCTGATGGTCCTTGATGATCTACTCAATAGCTGCTCAGGTGTCACTTGTTCCACCATAGGTTCTTCAGCGACAACGTCTGGAGTTGGTTGAGTTTCTTCCGCAACATCTCTGGGTGTAATCTTCTGCAACTCAATCTCAACTCCCACTTGCTTCATAGTCTTTGAAACCTTCTGCTCTCTGTCCTTGTATATGACAGACTCATCAAATGTCACATCACAATGTCTCAGGATCTTTCTGTTCTTGTCATCGCAAAACTTGTAGCCAAACAAGTCAGAACTGTAGCCTATGAAGTAACACTTCACAGTCTTAGCATCAAGCTTGTCTCTTTTCTCTAGATCAACATGAACATAAGCCGTGCAACCAAAAGTTCTCAAGTGTGAGTAATTGAGCTCTTTTTTCGTCCACATCTTCTCTGGGATCTTGAACCCCAGGGGAACTGATGGTCCCCTGTTGATCAAGTATGTAGCTGTGCTCACAGCATCTGCCCAAAACATCTTGGGCAGCCCACAGTGTATCCTCATACTCCTTGCACGCTCATTCAATGTTCTGTTCATCCTCTCAGCAACTCCATTCTGCCTAGCCTTACCGGGAACTGTCCTCATCAATCTGATTCCCTCAGCTGCACAGAATGCTTTGAACTCTGACTTGTCATACTCTCCTCCATTGTCAGACCTCATGCATTTGATCTTCAAACCAATCTGATTTTCAACTTTAGCTTTCCACCTCTTGAAAGCCACAAACACGTCTAACTTATGCTTCAAGAAATAGACCCATACCTTCCTGCTGAAATCATCAATAAAGGTGACATAGAACCTGGATCCTCCAAGTGATGAAACTGGAGATGGTCCCCAAACATCTGTATGTACTATTTCCAACCACACTTTCTTCGGCTCTCTAGCAGTCTTTGTGAAGCTAACTCGTTTCTGTTTTCCCATAACACAGCTTTCACAAAGACCCATGTCAACAGACTTCAGGACCTCTAATGCTCCTTTTGCAACCAGCATCTTCATTCCCTTAGCACTGATGTGTCCAAGTCTGTTGTGCCACATACATGAACCGGAAGCACCCTCAGTGACATCAACCATGTTAATACACCCTACAGTGGTGTACAAGGTTCCAGATTTGGTGCCACAAGCTACAATCATAGCACCCTTCACAATCTTCCACGAACTTTTTCCAAACTCTGTTGTATAGCATGTGCTATCCAATTGACCAACAGAGATCAAATTCTTCTTGAGACCAGGAGTATATCTGACATCCTACAATGTCTACTGGTTTCTCGATGGGGTCTTTATGCAGACATCCCCCTTTCCTTCAATCTCCAAATCTCTGTTATCAGCAAATACACCTTCCCAAAATTTCCAAATTTGAAATTTTGGAACAATTCCTTGCTTGGAGACGAATGAAAGGATGCACCAGAATCCAAAATCTAGGATTCGACCGGGCTGTCCACACTAAGGATTAGAGCATCCCCAATGTCTTCTGCGCAATTTACAGAATCACTATCATCTCTAGATTTATGATTCTGCTTCTTCTTTGGTTTCATACAGTTTGTCCGATAGTGCCCTTTATCTCCACAGTTCCAATAAATCACATTGGGTCTGTTCGGAGATTTTCCTCGATTCTTTGATTTTGATCGGCCATGTTGATGTTGGCCCTTCGACTTGCTTCTCCTCCTTCGGTCAACGCTGAGAGCATTGCCTGATGAATCTCCCACTTTTCGTTTGCGAATACTTTCGCTGAGAACAACATCACGGATTTCATCAAACTTCATCTTCTCAGGTCCACGAGAACTGCTAATCGTAGCAACAACAGTATCCCAAGACTTGGGCAGAGATGACATCAAAATCAATGCCTTAATTTCATCTTCGAAATTAATTTTCACAGAACTCAGTTGACTCACAATCATATTGAACTCATTTATATGATCAGAAACAGAACCATTCTCAGATATTTGTAAATTGAACAATCTACGCATCAAATATACCTTGTTCATCGTCGATGGCTTTTCCTACATATTTGATAGCGCCTTCATCAGATCTGCCGTAGTCTTCTCCTTAACGATGTTGAACTCTACGTTTCTCGACAAAGTCAACCGGATCAACCCCAACGCCTGGCGATCCTTAAGCTTCTTTCAATTTACTCTTGACCTGACTTAGAAATATAATAGATCCATTCACAACATGACGAACTTAATTCGCACTTACCTTGAGTGACCCAAATCGCGAGACCACATCGTCTCAATACTCATGAACCATCCAGTTCTTTGCTGAATTACCCCTAATTTTTCCTTTTCTTAGTCATAAATAATCCGCCAACATACCGATAACCAGAAACCGTACAAGCAGGCAACCACACGATCCAATTGTAAACGGTGGGGCTCCCCTCCCCCCACTTAGCTCTAATCCACCGTCATACATAATGTAGATCCCCCGACGATTCCTCCTTCTCAATTACAATGATCTCGCACCATTAACCCGACAGACTTCTCGAAGTCTTTGTTAAGCTTTTCATGAACATCCTGGATCACAAATCATGGTCACACAATCGACCTCTTGCTGGGTAGCAAGTAGTATACCTCGCGGAAGTTTCATCGACATCACGCCACCACTAACCTGCTCATAGGAGATAACCCACCTGTGGAATTCCTTACTGACATATTCTAATGACGCTGCACTAGGTACAACTACCCCGTAATCAGCAAATTCTCCTGAGCTCATGCTCGCCCACCAGCTGTATAAGTCTGCTCCTTCCCTATTGGCATCAACTGAAAGTTTAACAATACTTTACGAACTCAAGTCATATTGCACCTGAAACGATAATCATATCTTCACACCCCTATTCATTTCAAACAAACTCCTTTTCGCCATATTCGATCTTTCTTCGTACAACAACCATTACTCCAAATAAAATACGTAGTCCAAATCACCTTCCATCATGATTCCCAAACCGTTCTACACTTTCTCAAGGCACGCGGCTATCCTACCACAGAATCCATATGCTAATCTATCACTCTTATTTTGGCTAAACCATCTCCTTTAAGCAACTTTTCAACCTCTACTTCTCATACTTGGCCTGCTAGTACTTCAACCACCACAAAATACTTCCGTCCATGTCGTTCCTCATACTTCGTTGCTCATGTGTTGCATCAAATCAAAATCCAACATTTTCGTGCGATCCACACTAGAAATACTAATTCGATTTTTGAACCGCTGCACACAGCTATCCTTGGCAACAACCCCTCAGGCACCATTTCATAGCACCATGCCCCGAAGGAAAATTCCAAGAAGACCGCGTTCAAACAAGAACGACGACACCGCATAACATTGAAAATCCCATCATGCTTGAAAATATCAAGTCTTGTTACTTCATCAACCAAACTTGGACTTCTATAGTCCGTCTGTCTTTCCTTCGCTGGAATTAAATGCTGAACCTCTAAATCATACACTGAGAAATCCTCCTTTCGAGTCATTCTCTACCGCGTTTCATACATAAGCACTCTACCATTTCACCAACATTGTATGAAAACAACGCATAGACCTCGTAGCAATTCGTGCATGATCTCAACATCATAGAAGATACAAATACTAAGCTGGAACATAAGAACATCCTTCCACAAGACCACGATAATAGCCAGCCCGAACACGCGTCTGGCACCACGTTTGTAGTACCACTACAACTCTTCGACGCCCAATTGATAACAAGATTGAGTAGGAAATAAATAAAGGCATAAGCCTCAATAGAATCAAACCGCACAATAAGGATATCAAGAGTATGAAGTTTTTCCTAAAAAGGTTCTGCAGCCTCTCGGAGATAAGTACAGACGTCTCCATACCGATCTGCAAGACTCTACTAAACCCGCTCATGACTCGTGAGACCTGTGTAACCTAGGTTCTGATACCAACTATAATGACCCGGGCCCATACTGTGCATATATTATCCGCTTTGGGCCTCGCCTTCACGGTTTTGTTCTTACCTAGCCCAACACTGGGTAAAAGGCCTATGCACATGTAAGTCCCATTCTTACTAATATAGCCCAGGACTCCCCCTCTCTTTTCCGATGTGGGACTCCTGTGAGCTACAGTGGCTATCGTTACCATTATACTCACGACCCAAAATACCAACCCGATCGTGATGGCGCCTCTCATGAAGACAAGGCCATCCAAATCAAACTAAACTTCATTTAAACAGTTAAATGATACGAAAATAATATAAGTATGGTTTAATAATAGAAATTTGCGAAAAAATATAGTGAATCATCTCGACTACAGCCCGAACCGGGGTGTCACAAAGTCATGAGTAACTAATGAAATCCTAATAATAAGATTACTATTGCAATATCTCTAGCACAATTGTTTGAAGAAAGTGGAAACAACAAGATAAAAGAGATACGGGGTTGCGGACGCCAACAACTACCTCGTAGTAGCGGAACCAATAAAGCCCGAATCCGCACACATGGTGCAGGGAGTAATGTAAGTACTTCCAACTCAGTGAGAAATTATTGTAAATGATGTTTTGAGGGTTTGAAACACCAGATTGCACATCGTAGTGCTATATTGAGGTGAGGCATGCGCTTGATGATGAGCGTGGGGTCTTTTACTACCGGGAATTATGACTTGGTCCGTCCCAATTGATGATTATTACTACACATTTGACTGAAACTTATTTGATAACATCATGATTTGGGCTACTTGCCATATTCGGGCTTCGTGCCGGTTATGTGAACCCTTCAGGGGTATTTATCACTATTTAATGAAATCATATTTGGGCTTTACGCCGGTTATGTAAACCCTTCGGGGGTATTTTTCACTGATTTGAATCATTATTTGAACTCAGTTTTGAAAATTAAATGATGTTTTCAAATGATTTTGAAATGGATCGTGTGGCACGCCGCCACAGATATAATGTAAATGGCATCGGGTGGCACGCCGCCATGGATATAATGTAAATGGGAATTGGAAGATGAGTATCAATGTTTCGGTTCAGTGTTGACAAGAATGTCATGAGCACAGATAAGTAGGGAAGAATTTAGGTGTTTAGAGTAAGCTGGCATTTTCTTTAGTGTCACCTGGGAACGATGTCCTGTGTACGAGGCTTTGTGTATTGATTTGCGGACTCTTGGTAGGCTTTACAAAATTAGTATTGTTGGTGGTATTATATGATTAGGATGACTCTCAGATTTAGGTCATTTATTGCACCTTAGCCGTGCTTGTGTATTGTAGCGTATGGCGCTATCCGTCCCCCTACGGTGGTATTTTAGCATGTGGCATGCTTGTGGAACGTTACGCGGGCTGGATGCTTCTTTTCTAGAGTTTGTTTTATTTATGTGTCATGTTCAAATTGTTGCTTGTCGGCACATTGATGGTGCCATATGATATCTGAGTCGGTGTTTAAGGCGGCCTATTGTATGAGCAGCTTGCACTGGGTGAGACGAGATTTATTGGAGCTGGAATCTGTAAAAATCATATTTATATAAGGCACATTAAAAGGAAATATCGTTATTCAGTTCATAATGAGGTAGTGGTTCTTGACAGGGTGAGAGACTCCATGAATTATTGATTCGGTAGGTGGCTACGAGTTTCTACACGTTTCTTTCGTCGTGGCAGTATTGCGAGATTTGGAATAGGATTTATATGCATCATGAGATGTGTTGTGGGCACCAGATTCTTGAAATTTTAGCTATTGTGGTCGGAGGATTCTGTTATGGGCAATCGACTTATATGGTGAGTTTGTGAATTTGCACTCCACCATTGTGTTTATCCCTGTTGGGAGATTTTGATGGTCATAGCCATATCTATCATTTTGTTTTGTACATTACAGAGGGATATGAGTCCAAAAGTGACTTTCTGTTACTCACTACAGTGGGTTTTGATGTAATTTCGGGATAATTGATTAAAGCTTTATGAATTATATGCCCTACCGGTATGGAAGTTCATTATGTGCCGTGATTTTGATTAAAGGAAATTATTTTTAAAGGAGAAATGAATAGATTTTGGTTGGCACGAGTACATATAACTTGTGATTCAGAGTTGAGGATGAGATCCTCGTATTTTTAAAATGATGTGAAGATTTTAAATTGGGCTATGAGTCACGGTAGAAGTTATATAAGGACGAGATCCTTGTGATGGAAATTTATGTGTTTTAAATTCTCCTTCGGTTAAATTAAATCTGTACTATAGTACTGATAGGGAGCCGACTCTCGCCTAGTATGATGGGTGGGTACCCACAACGAGGACGTTGTTTCCTGTTGGTGGGGTGAGTACAATGGTAACGATAGGCACTATAGCTCACAGGAGTCCCACATCGGAAAAGAGAGGGGGAGTCCTGGGCTATATTAGTAAGAACGGGACTTACATGTGCATAGGTCTTTTACCCAGTGCTGGGCTGGGTAAGAACAAAATCGTGAGCGTGAGGTCCAAAGCAGACAATATATGCACTGTGTGGGCCCGGGTGGTTACAAAATATCATCTTCTACAGGATCAAAACCAGGAGGTGCAAGACTCTTATTCTGAGCTACCTCGTTCAGATAAGAAGCTGTTGCATTATGATTTTTACTTTTGTAAATTGGAAGCCTCTGTTCAGCATTTACTCTTACCGAACCCAAAGTTCGGAAGCTTTGCCCTCGTCCCCTTGTCAAGGAATCTGGTGAAACATATGAATGCTTAACAATCTTCGAAGTTGATTCCATTTCAAACTTCTGAGATTTTGATGGATTCATATCAACCTAATACAACAAAAGAAAGCAGAGTATTGTCGTCATAGATACACTTATAACGACCGATTTCAAATCTTTTCGTTAGAATTTGGTCGTTAAAAGTCAAAGTTCTTGTAGTGTTCCCTTTATCATCATAATAGGTATTCAGGTGTCACTTCTTCTTGTTTTATTGTCTGCGTGAGTGTTTTCTTTCTCAATAAAATTGATGTTTATGCTCGATACTTTTGCTATACAACTTCTAAGCATATTTCTTATGGTTATATATGGTCGTTATGGATTCGTTTTAATTTTCTTATACACCTCAATTGTCAAGATCCCAATTTTACTCCGTAGAATGTCGTGATAATACCTAGTCTTAGGGACTAAGTAAGCCTAATACTTATTGAATTAATGGCAAAATTTAACCATTACTTTTAATTACAAAGCAGGAGTTTCGATACAAAATCAATAATCCCAAAACCGGTAGTACAAGTCATAAGCTCTACTGGATTTACTAAAAATTCTCTAAATACAACTGTTCCAGAATAGAAATAAACAGTACGAGAAAAATTTCAGAAGGTTACTCCGAGGCCTGCGAACACAACAACAGGTATACCTTGAGTCTCCACAGCAATGCCCGATCAGCTAGCTAACGATCAACAAACTCCAAGGTACCTGGATCTGCACAAAAATATACAGAAAGCATAGCAAGAGTACACCACGACGGTACCCAGTAAGTATCAAGACTAACCTCGGTAGAGTAGTGACGAGGGACAGTCAAGACACATACTGGAGCTTAATAGCCTGTGCAAGTATGAATGTAAAACTAACAGGGAACAATATCATTATAAAGCTAAGCATGGTAGAAACAACAAAACAATACTCACAATAGGAAACTAGAGACAACTATTAGCAACAGGGAACAAACATGTAACATGCCGTAGAGTAAGTTGAACACAATTTAAGTTCAGTGAAACCAAATAAAGGAAAGTAAGTAACAACTCAATAAGAATAACCGCTTTCACACAAGATTTATTCAAGAATTTTTTCGTGGTACCAAACCTCAAAATCACAAATCGGCTCCCAAATCACGATCCAAAATTACTTGCCATCTCGTGCCCACATTACAAATTTCAACCGCATGGACAGCTCACGTGCCAATACCATTAATACCTCATATCTGCACGGACAACTCATGTGTCTACAATAGCAATAACTCATAACTGCACAGACAACTCACGTGCCAATAGTACAGCTCTCACATAGAAGGAAAGTATACGAGAATATGTGTAAATGATTAATAGATATCAGGGTTCATCTTCTCAATCCTATATGGGGGATTAATTACGTGCATACTTGTGCAAGAGTTCTATCACAACTCGAGGAAACATGTAAGAGTTAGAGACAATAAATGGCACATAATGAACAATTACTACAAAGTGTACAAAGAATAACTCACACAAGGTAGGCACACCACTACACAAAATATTGTCACGTCCTTTGTCACGTCCTTTGTTACGTCCTTAGTCGTTAACTAAGTACACGTGCGGCACTTGACAACTTGCTCACGATATTGCATAACTTGCTCATGTTCTTGCTATGCCAAGTCAGCCTTACTACACTCAAGATCGCTAAGAGAATGGTAGAAAGAACACAAGAGAATTATTAAAGGAAGCTTTGTATTAGAGAGAACTTGAATTGTTTGCTTGGTGAATTACAAATGGATGGCCCCCTTTATATACTAGTCTCCTAGGGGCTAGAGTGTAAATATTAATTGTTACACAAGTCCTTAATATTTACAAGATAAGGGCTTTCTCTAGAATTCTCTACAAGCCTAGAAAATCAAAGGACTTTCCTAGCAAATCCATAGGGATCTAGGGTCTTCCAAAGGAAATGTCCATACTTTTCTAGAATCTTCCCACAAATGCTAGCCTTTCTCCTATATAAGCTTCCACATAGCTTTAATATATGCCAAATGGCACCTATGTGGCATGATGACATGGCGAGTCATCACACTCTCCCCCACCTAATGTTGCGACGACCGCGGCGCAAAGCTGCTGCATAAACTCTCAGATGTTATCTTTGAATTGCCATAAGTCTTCATATCGTTCCCATGTGGCCTCCTCTGGGGATTGCCCCTTCCAATGGACGAGGAACATAGCGGTAGCTTTTTGCCCTTGTTTTCGCGTGGCCTGGTAATCCATGATAGCCTCAATTTCCCTATCATGTGAGGAGGTGATAGTCATAGGCGCTCGACTTGATTGGCCCCTACTCGGGTCATCCTTGTCTTCATGATATGACTTAAGCATGCTGGCATGGAAGACGGGGTAGATCTTAAGATACGATGGCATGTCAAGCTTGTATGAGATATTGCCTACCTTGGCGACGATCTTAAATGGCCCCTCATACTTGCGAATAAGATTCTGATCCATGGCTCGTAGTGCCTTGAACTGTCTTGTGTTAAACATTACCATGACCATGTCCCCAACTCTATAGTCCGTGAGACGTCGCTTACGGTCCGCAAACTTCTTCATCTTCTTTGCTGCCCTATCCAAGTAGGACTTAGCAGTGTCAAGCTGCTCCTCCCATCCTTTGGCCATATGATAAGCCCCCAAACTCTTTCCCTCGAACGCGGCTGGTAATGAATGTGGAGTTTGTGGTTGTTGGCCTGTGGCTAGCTCAAATGGTGTCCGCCCCGTGGAATCACTCTGCTGCAAGTTATAAGAGAATTGGGCAATGTCTAGGAGCCTTGCCCAATCTTTCTGATGCGCGCTTACTTAATGCCTCAAGTAGCATTCTAGTAAGGCATTGACCCGTTCCGTTTGTCCATCCGTCTGTGGGTGGAAACTAGTGGAAAAGTGCAGTTCCGTGCCAAGTATGTTGAATAAATCTCTCCAAAAGTTTCCAGTAAAACGAGGGTCTCGATCACTGATAATATGCCCTTGTAAGCCCCAATACTTCACCACGTTCTTAAAGAATAGTTTGGCGGCTTCCTTGGCAGTGCAACCTGGTGAGGCGGGCATAAAGGTGGCATATTTGGAAAATCTATCCACCACCACCATAATAGTACCATAACCGTCGGACTTCGGTAGGCAAGTGATAAAGTCCATAGTCACGCTCTCCCATGGACGTTCTGCAACTGGTAGTGGCTCCAAAAGTCCTCCAGGTTTTTGTTGCTCAACCTTGTCCTGTTGACCGACAAGACAAGTCTGCACATAACACTCTATGTCATCTCGCATGCGTGGCCAATAGTAGACTGACTCAACCAAGGCCCTAGTGCGACGTTGGCCTGGATGACCAGCCCACATTGTGTCATGACTCTCCCTTATGATCCGCCGTCTAATGTCTCCAAACTTAGGCACATAGACCCGTCGACCTGTGGTAAGCAGTAGGCCGTCTTCGACCCAAAAACGTCTCGTATTTCCTTGGTTGGCTAACTCGATAAGTTGTTTAGCTGCTGGATCATGCTGCATTCCTTCTTTTATAGCCTCACGAATGTCCCATCTTGTTGAAGTGATTGCAGCAAATTCGGCTTTTCGGCTTAAGGCATCGGCTACAACGTTACCTTTGCCCGGCTTATACTCCAACACATAATCAAATTCGGCTAAGAAATCCTGCCACCTAGCTTGTTTTGGTGTGAGTTTTTTCTGTGTCTGAAAGTAGCTAGTAGCTACATTGTCGGTCTTGACCACGAACCTCGACCCGAGCAAATAATGTCGCCATGTACGAAGACAATGCACAATGGCAGTCATCTCCTTCTCTTGCACCGTGTAACGCTGCTCCGTTTCATTTAACTTGCGGCTCTCAAATGCTTTGTGATGTTTATCCTGCATCAAGACACCCCCAATGGCAAAATCTGAGGCATCTGTATGCACCTCAAATGTCTTGGAAAAGTCAGGTAATGCCAAGACTGGCTCCTCTGTTACAGCTGCCTTGAGGCCTTCAAACGCCTTTTGACAATGCTCCGTCCAGACCCATGGCTTGTTCTTCTTTAGCAACTCAGTCAATGGTGCGGCTTTTGCTGAGTAGCCACTGATGAACCGACGATAGTAGTTAACAAGGCCAAGGAAGGATCTCAACTCAGTTACCTTTATAGGTGCCTCCCACTCCTGGATAGCACGTACCTTAGCCTCGTCCATGCACAGCTCGCCATTGCTAATAACGTGGCCTAAGAAGTGTACCTTTGATTGTGAAAACTCGCATTTCTCCCTCTTGATGTATAGCTCGTTCTCCCGCAAGACTTGGAAAACCTTTCTTAAGTTCTCTATGTGCTCCTCCAAAGTGTTGCTGTAGATGACTATGTCGTCTAGGTAGACTACCACGAACTGATCAAGGTAGGGATGGAAAATCTTGTTCATAAGAGTGCAAAATGTGGCCGGTGCATTGGTTAAGCCGAAAGGCATCACCAACCACTCAAAAGCTCCATATCTAGTCACACATGCTGTCTTCGGCTCATCCCCTTCTGCAACCTGGTAGTAGCCCTTGCGAAGATCCACCTTGGTAAAGTACTTGGCTTGCCCAAGTCTATCGAACAAGTCAGCAATGAGCGGGATCGGGTACTTATTCTTCACTGTGACCTTATTAAGTGCTCGGTAGTCTATGCACAAGCGCATCGATCCATCCTTCTTCTTTTGGAACAATAATGGTGCCCCAAAAGGTGCCTTTGATGGGCGAATGTGACCAGCATCTAGCAACTCTTTCAATTGTTTCCTGAGCTCCTCTAGCTCGGGCGGCGCCATACGATATGGGGCAAATGCGGGTGGCTTAGCCCCTGGCTCCAACTCAATCTTGTGATCCACCTCTCGCCTAGGAGGCAAGTTCTTAGGCAACTCCTCAGGCATGACATCTTTGTTTTCCTCAAGCAACTTCTCTATGCAAGGCGGCAATATCTCTTGAAAACTCTTGTCTTCCTCTAGACTTGCAATGGTTGCCACAAACGTCAGCTCCCCTTTCTTAATCCCCTTGACAACCTACATGGCTGAAAGTGATGCTTGGATTTGTCCGTGTGGCATAGTCATCGTAGGTACCATACAAGATCCTTCTCGCTCCATAACCAAGAGACGTTGGAGGTAGGGGTCGATCAAAGTATGACAATGTCTGAAGAACTCTTGCCCCAATATGATGTCAAAGATATCCATAGCGGTTACAGTAAAGTTTGTCATACCTTTCCAAGTTCCCAATTTGACACCAACTCCATTAGCTACCCCACGAGCATTCTGTACCTCGTCATTTACGGTCTTGACGCGAGAGTTGGTTGGAGCAAGCTTCAATTCTAGTCTCTTCGTGGCAGCCTCAGTCACGAAATTATGAGTTGCTCCAGTATCCACCATTGCACGAGCAGGCTTGTTGTTGATGGTGAGATCCATGTACTGATTGCCATTCTCGGTAGGTTGGATAGATTGCTTCGTGACAGCATCGCATAATCCGATCATACCCAACTGTGCGGTTCCCGAACTCTCTCCTTGCGGCTGCTCCTTCCGTTCACGGACCATGGCATTGAGGCTCTTTAGGTTGGGACAATTCCTGAAGCTATGCGGCCCTCCACATATGTAACATCCCTTCTTCTCAACCTGCGCCTTCTTCTCGGCGTAGCCCTGACGGCCACTCCACTTTCTGGAATCTTGAGTCTTGTTGTATTGTTGTTGTATATCCTTGACTTTGCCATGGTCTCCCCTACCTTTGACATTGCTAAACTTTGATTCTTTGCCTTTGCCTTTGTCGTGCTTGTCGTGCCTGAAATCCATCAATGATTCGGCCTCCACTATAGCTTGGTCTATATCTGTGACTTGCCGGCGTTGTAACTCCTGCTTAGCCCAACTTTGTAACCCGTCCATGAAGTGGAACAACAAGTCATCATTGGTCAGGTTGGGGATTTGAAGCATAAGGGTAGTGAACTCCTTGACATAGACACGTATGCTCCCTGTTTGCTTCAACTCCCTAAGCTTGCGCCTTGCCTCGTACAAGACATTGTTTGGAAAGAACTGTCGCTTAAACTCGGCTTTGAACTGATCCCACGTGCTAATAGTATATAGTCCTTTATCCACGTCGGCCATCT
This sequence comes from Nicotiana obtusifolia, assembly GCA_002018475.1. NCBI lineage: Eukaryota > Viridiplantae > Streptophyta > Magnoliopsida > Solanales > Solanaceae > Nicotiana > Nicotiana obtusifolia. Next base: position 2,620 of record MCJB01052551.1, on the reverse strand, counting down.
TCCTTCTCCACCATAGCATGGCAGTCTCTGAGAGGTACAACACTGCAGTATTGATCATGGCCTCGTCGTCCCTCACTTTGCCGTGCCTGAAGTAGTTCTCCAAGTGCCAAAGGAAGTTTTCCACTTCTTGTGCATCACGAACACCTTTGAACACCGGGGGTTTGGGGGCCTCAATCTTGGCCTCCCTCGTCATTACAACATTGCTGGCTGCCTCGGTCACACCAGCACTAACATGCTCCTCGAGTAACTCTATCTTTGCCTTCATAGCATCGATCGTACTCAAAGCCTCCATGAGTCTGCACTCTAAGGCAGTGATGGTTTGCCTTAGTTCCATCTCGGTCTGTGTACGTCCTTACAACTCATTTCGGATACTCTCAATCTCTTCAAGAGTGTGCCCCTCAAGAACGCTAACGGTGCCTTCCACCTTTCCCAAGAGTTGGACAAAGATCTCCATGGCGTCCATCCCCGCGTTCATCTTCATCACCCACTATTTACCGAGCGAAACATCCTCAGGCAGGGCCTCCACTTCGTCCTCGCTCGTCTCAGTGGCAGATGGTTCTTGGGATGTAATCCCTTTGTTTGACACAACCTCGGGTGGCACCTCCTGGCTCTTGTTGGTGGCATTGCTCTTTTTGTTACGGCCATTCTTGCCAGCATCATCTTGGATGACGTTGGCTTGGGTATTGGCAGCGTTAGTTTCTCCGTCGCTCGCCATTCCCTTAGTTGCAACCTTTGCTCTGATACCACTTTGTCACGTCGTTAGTCGTTAACTAAGTACACGTGCGGCACTTGACAACTTGCGCACGATCTTGCACAACTTGCTCACGTTCTTGCTATGCCAAGTCAGCCTTACTACACTCAAGATCGCTAAGAGAATGGTAGAAAGAACACAAGAGAATTATTAAAGGAAGCTTTGTATTAGAGAGAACTTGAATTGTTTGCTTGGTGAATTACAAATGGATGGGCCCCTTTATATACTAGTCTCCTAGGGGCTAGAGTGTAAATATTAATTGTTACACAAGTCCGTAATATTTACAAGATAAGGGCTTTCTCTAGAATTCTCTACAAGCCTAGAAGATTCCAAGGACTTTCCTAGAAAATCCATAGGGATGTAGGGTCTTCCAAAGGAAATGTCCATACTTTTCTAGAATCTTCCCACAAATGCTAGCCTTTCTCCTATGTAAGCTTCCACATAGCTTTAATATATGCCAAATGACACCTATGTGACATGATGACATGGCGGGTCATCACACAAAAATGTGAAATTTCGACATAGTGAATATTCAATGAAGGAATCAAGAGGCACTAATGTGCACTTAAT
>MCJB01052550.1:11113-23702 GCA_002018475.1 Nicotiana obtusifolia | reverse complement strand
GAATAGTCCACCAGGCCTCTGATGCTCACACTTAACCTGCTGGCAATTCAAACACCGAGCCACGTATGCAACTATATCCTTCTTCATTCTACGCTACCAATAATGTTGTCGCAAATCCTGATACATCTTTGCGGTGCCCGGATGAATGGAGTACCTGGAGCTATGGGCCTCTTTCAAAATCAACTCCCGAAGTCCCTCTACATCGGGCACACAAACTCGACCCTGTAATCTCAAAATCTCATCATCACCTATGGGGACCTGCTTGGTACCTCCTCGCTGTACCGTGTCCCTAAGGACACACAAATGGGGATCATCAAACTGTCGGTCACGTATCCGTTCTAACAATGAAGAATGAGCGACCGTGTAAGATAATACTTGATTAGGTTCAGAAACGTCCAACCTCACTAATCGATTGGCCAACATCTGAACGTCCAAAGCAAGGGGTCTCTCACCGACCGGAATATAAGCAAGACTGCCCATACTGGCCGACTTTCTACTCAAGGCGTCGGCCATCACGTTGGCCTTTCCCGGGTGGTATAAGATAGTGACATCATAGTCCTTTAACAATTCCAACCACCTCCTCTGTCTCAAGTTTAGCTCCTTTAGCTTGAAAAGATATTGAAGACTCTTATGATCCGTGAACACTTCACACGGCACGCCATATAAGTAGTGCCTCCAAATCTTCAAGGCGTGAATTATGGCTGCCAATTCTAAATCATGCACCGGATAGTTTTTCTCATGAATCTTCAATTTTCTCGAAGCATAGGCAATGACCTTGCCCTCTTGCATTAGCACTGCACCAAGCTCAATACGAGAGGCATCACAATAAACCGTGTAAGGCCCTGAGCCTGTGGGCAAAACTAACACTGGTGCCGTAGTCAGAGCTGTCTTGAGCTTCTGAAAGCCCGCCTCACACTCTTCCGACCACTGGAACTAGACACCTTTCTGAGTCAACTTGGTCATGGGGGCTGCAATTGATGAAAACCCCTCCACGAACCGACGATAGTAGCCTGCCAGTCCCAAGAAACTTCGAATCTCTGTGACTGATGCCGGCCTAGGCCAGTTCTTGACTGCCTCAATCTTTTTTGGATCAACCTGAATTCCCTCTACCGATACAATATGACCCAGAAATGTAACCGAACTCAGCCAGCATTCACACTTTGAAAATTTAGCATACAACCGACTATCTCTCAGAGTTTGAAGAACCACTCTGAGATGCTGCGTGTGCTCCTCCTGGCTGGGGGAATATACCAGGATGTCGTCGATGAAAACTATCACAAACGAATCCAGGTAAGGCCTGAACACTCGGTTCATCAAGTCCATAAAAGCTGCTGGGGCATTTGTCAACCCGAAGAACATAACTAGGAATTCATAATGCCCGTACCGAGTGCGGAAAGCTGTCTTAGGGACATCGGATGCCCTAATCTTCAACTGGTGGTAACCTCAAATCAATCTTTGAAAATACCCTCGCACCCTGGAGCTGATCAAATAAATCATCGATCCTCGGTAATGGGTACTTATTTTTGATTGTAACTTTGTTCAACTGTCGATAATCGATGCACATTCTCATTGACCCGTCCTTCTTTTTAACAAACAACACGGGCGCACCCCAAGGTGAAACACTGGCTCTAATGAAACCCTTCTCGAGCAAGTCTTGCAACTGCTCTTTCAATTCTTTTAACTATGGCGGGGCCATGCGATACGGTAGAATAGAAATGGGTTGAGTGCCCGGAGCCACATCAATGCAGAAGTCAATATCCTTGTCGGGGGGCATCCCCGGCAGGTCGGAGGGGAAAACCTCGGGAAACTCACGGACCACGGGCACAGACTCAATAGAGAGGACCTCGGCACTGGAATCACGAACATGAGCCAGATAAGCCAAACACCCCTTCTCGACCATAAGTCGAGCCTTCACATAAGAGATAATATTACGAGTGGAATGACTAGGAGTCCCTTTCCACTCTAAACGGGGCATACCCGGTAAAGCTAAGGTCACAGTCTTGGCATGGCAGTCCAGGATGGCGTGGTAAGGTGATAGCCAGTCCATCCCCAATATGATATCAAAATCAACCATATCCAAAAGCAATAAGTCTACACGGGTCTCAAAACCCCCAATCACTACCACACAGGAGCGATGAACTCGATCTACCACAATGGAATCACTCACCGGAGTGGACACATAAACAGGAACACGTAACGAGTCACTAGGCATGGCCAGATACGGTGCAAAATAAGATGAGACATACGAGTAGGTAGACCCTGGATCAAATAAGGCTGAAGCCTCGTTGTCACAAACCAGAACCGTACCTGTAGTCACTGCATCTGAAGCCTCTGCCTCGGGCCGCGCTGGGAAAGCATAACATCGGGGTTGAGCCCCACCACCCTGAGCCACATCTCTTGGACGGCCTGCTGCTGGCTGGCCCCCACCTCTGCCGACCTGAGCTCCACCTCCAGCACCTCTACCTCTACCTATAGCACCTCTACCCCCACCTCTCGCTAGCTGCGGAACATCTGGTGCCTGTAATACAGCACGAGAACCCTGATGCGGAGAACTGCTCGAAACCTGAGGACAATTTCTAGCAATGTGCCTCGGGTCACCACAAGTAAAACAAGCCCTCGACTGTCGATGCTGGAGACTCTGAAGCGGTGGTGCACTGAGGTACTGCTGATCAAGATGTTGTACTTGGGAACCACGGTTACCTGAAGCACTGTGAGAAACCTGAAGAGCTGACTGAAAAGGCCTAGGAGGATGGCCTCTACCATATGAATCCCTGCTTCCAGACGAAGCACCAACGAATTTGCCGGAGTGACGGGGTCTCTTATCCGACCCAGGACCACCCCCATGTGACAGAACCATCTCGACTCTGCGGGCCACATTGACCGCCTCCTGGAAGGTAATCTCACTCCTAGTTTCCCTAGCCATCTGAACGCGAATCGGCTGGATGAGACCGTCAATTAATCTCCTCACCCTCTCCCACTCTGTAGGAAGTATGATGAGAGCATGCCGAGCCAAATCGATGAACCTGGACTCATACTGGGTAAATGTCACGGATCCTTGTTGAAGACGCTCAAACTGTCTCCTATTGGCCTTTCTTTGAGTAACGGGGAGAAACTTCTCCAGAAACAACTCTGTAAACTGTTCCCAAGTCAGAGATGGTGAACCGGCTGGCCTAGTCAGGAAATAATCCCTCCACCAAGTCTTGGCGGATCCGGACAGGCGGAATGCAGCAAAATCTACCCCATTGGTCTCAACAATGCCCATGTTCCTGAGAACCTCGTGGCAACTGTATAGAAAATCCTAGGGATCCTCCGATGAAGCACCGCTGAAAGTGGTAGTGAAGAGTTTGGTGAACCTCTCCAGTCTCCACAAGGCATCGGCGGACATAGCAGCTCCATTGCCGGGCTGAGCTACTGCTCCCGGCTGAACTGCCACAGCTGGCTGAACCACCGGAACCTGAGCCTGGGGAGCTACCTGCTCCGGAGTAAGAGTAGTAGGAGTCTGAGCCCCTGCTCCAGCTTGTGAAGTGGCTGGGGCTGCTCGAGTAACATTCTCCATGAGGCCCACCAACCGGACCAAAGCGTTCTTAAGAACTGGGGTAGCAATAAACCCCTCTGGGACCTGAGCTGGGTCCACCGAAGCTGCTCGGGCCGGAACCCCCTCGTCAAGATCAACCTGAGGTTCCGCCACAGGTGCTGCTGCAGGAGCCTGAGTCCTGCCCCTGCCTCGACCCCTAGCACGACCTCGGCCTCGCCCTCTGCCCCGTGTAGGAGCTGTTGCTGGGGGCTCGGGCTGCTGAGCGGTAGAAGAAGAAGCGCGTGTTCTCGCCATCTGCGAGGAACAGAATAGGAATTCAATTAACATTATGAAACAAAACCGCACGATAAGAAAGAACAAATGTGAAGTTTTTCCTAACTCAATAGCCTCCAGGGGATAAATACAGACGTCTCCGTACCGATCCCTCAGACTCTACTGAGCTTGTTTGTGAACTGTGAGACCCACGTAAACCTAGGTCTCTGATACCAACCTGTCACGACCCGAAATTCCCACCCTCGGGAGCCGTGATGGCGCCTACTAGTGAAATCTAGGCAAGCCAATTGACCGAATCATTAACTACTATTCCACTCAAAATCAAAGCAACTTAGGACCAACAGTTAATAACATTATAAATGAATGAGCAGAACATATAAAATTTCAGGCCTTTAAACATCGCCAATACAATCTCCTTAACAACTACCCAAGATTTAGTGTCACTGTTTCACAGACTGTCTAAGATTTACTACAAGTAAGGGTCTAAAAGAAATAACAAAAATACTGTTTCTGGGACTACAAAAAAAAAGAAACAGATAAAATAGAGAGCGGGAGACTCCAAGGTCCGCGGACGCCTGCAGGACTACCTTGGGTCACCTGATAATCAAAAGCTGGAAGCTCCTTACAGTCCAAAACATGCGGTGCTGGGATCTGCACAAAAGAGTTCAGAGTGTAGTATCAGCACAACCGACCCCATATGCTGGTAAGTGCCTGGCCTAACCCCGGCGAGGTAGTGACGAGGCTAGGACCAGACTCCAGATAAACCTGTGCAGTTATATATATATATATATACATCTACATTAGAAAGATAGAAATAAATGAACCAATTAAGTGGGAAAAAGGGGAATATACTTCGGGATAACAGTTAAAACAACAGATCATAGATGAATAGTAAAGAAACTACAAATTAAATTCCAACACAAATCAAGAGAAAATTTCAGACAACTTTCACTTTCTGTCATATCTTGTTGCAGGCGTGCAACTCGACCCCATTTCCTTAAAATCCTGTTGCAGGCATGCAACTCGACCCCATTTCCTTATAATCTGTGGTAGGCACACCACCCGCTCCCATTTCATTATATCTTGTTGCAGGCGTGCAACCCGACCCCATTTTATTTCATCATTGTGGTAGGCGTACCACCTGCTCCCATTTCACAATATCTTGTGGCAGGCGTGCCACCCGACCCCATTTCATTATATCTTGTGGTAGGCGTACCACCCGACCCCATTTCAATATGTCCTGTTGCAGGCGTGCAACTCGACCCCATTTTCTTATATCCTGTTGCAGGCGTGCAACTCGACCCCATTTCCTTAACTTTGTGGTAGGCGTACCACCCGCTCCCATCTCAATAGTCATCACAAAAATCACAAGAATTCAAGTAAGGAAACAAAACAATATCATAAATTCTCAACAAGAGAACAATAACATCAAACAATCATCCATATACGACCCACGGTCATGCTTGACACCAACGTAGAGGTACTCGTCACCATGCTTATACGTCGTACTTACAGTAACAATTTAACAAATAGAACACGACTTTTAATCCCTCAAGCTAAGGTTAGAACGGACACTTATCTCGCTTTGCAACTGAATTCAAGGTTCTGACAAACCTTTGCCTTGAAACTTTGCGTCCGAAGGCTTCAAATCTAGTCACAAATAACTTAATACACTCAATACACATAGTAGAAACTGATTCCATATGAATTTACAAATTTTCCGGATAAAAATCTGAAATTTAACTCAAAATTGCCAGTGGGGCCCACTTCTCATAATCTTATAAAACCCACAAAATGTGATAACTCATTCCGATACGAGTTCACCCATATAAAATTTGTCGAATTCCGACACCGGATCGACCTCCAACCCTCAAATCTAAGCTTTAGGGTTTTCCCACAATTTTTCCAACTTAAATCACCAATTAATTGCTAAAAACAGTGATGAACTGAGGTAATTCCTCAAAAATTTAGTTAGGAACATTTACCCCAAGATTCCTCTTGAAAATCTCCCAATATTTGCTTCAAGATTCTCTTCAATCCGAGTTCTATGGCCCTAAGTATGTTTAAGATGACACAAACTCTTCCTTTAAGAATTTGTCCATGAAAATCTCCTTTGAATATGATTTTGAGGTTGACTTATGGTGATTCTATGGTGTTTGGAGGTGTTCCTCTTCGTGGGTAACGAAAATGGGTCTTATAGAACAAGATGGGCATTGGGTTCTACTTAAAAAGTGTCAAAAATCGAGTTAAAACACCCCTGTCAGGTAAAAAATGCGATTCCCTATGCCAAAAATGCGGTCCGCATTTCACCTTTGCGGTTCGCATTTTTGGTCGCATTTCTCTCCCCAAGTTCTGTCTCAGTTTGCGATAGTCTGTGTCCAAATGCGGCAAAAATGCGACCAACCTGCGGTCAGATCGCAGATCTGACATTTTCTGCAGATTTTTTTCCTCGACGCGAAAATAAGCATAACTTTCTCACACGATGTCTGAATTGGACGATTCCTTTTGCTATGGCTCTGAAATCTTGATACGGATCTAATGCTTCAATCAAAACTGAATTTGGAGTCCATTTGCATAATATTATACCACTTATTTTTGAAGATACGACATCGACGCATTCTTGAAATGCCAAAGTTAATCTCCATCAACCATCCAAAATCCATTCGAGGCCCTAGGGACTTCAACCAAACACGCCAACATGTCCCATAACATTATTCAAACTTGTTCCAACCTTCGGAACATTCAAATCAATATCATAACATCAAATTCGCATCGGATTCAAGCCTAAGGATCTCAAAATCTTCTACATCGCTCTTTTGGTCTAAACCCGACCAAACCACGTCCGAATGACCTGAAATTTTGCACGCAAGTCATAAATCACATATCGAAGCTACAACAACTTTCGGAATTCCATTCCGACCTTCGGATCAAAATCTCGCCTATCAACCGGAAATCGCCAAAATTCTAACTTCACCAATTCAAGCCTAATTCTACACGGAACCTCCAAAACTAATTCCGATCACTCTCCTAAGTCATAAATCCTCTCCCGGAACTAACCGAACCATCGGAATTCACATTCGAGCCTTCTAACTCATAAGTCAACATACAATTGACTTTTACAACTTAAGCCTCCTTGAAAGAGACTAAGTGTCATATTTCTAACCGATTTCACTCCGAATGCAACTTACTGAATTAAATTACCTAAAACACTGATAACAAGGCATAATGATACAGATATTGGGGAAGACAGAGCAGTAACCCATGAGACGATTTACCGGATCGTCACAGGTGCACAACACACATATAAACAAGACTCTACTAGACAAAGCTTGTAGACATCATAGGACATAACTACTATGATACCACTTTTGTCACGATCGAAACCGAAGGGCCGCAATGGGCACCTGGTGCCTAACTCAACCAAGTACCAACTTAACATATCCTTCTTATCATACTGTCATGGGTAAATGAGCTAGAGAGGCCATCATGAGTTAACAAGAATTAAACATTAGAGAATACTCGACATAGGATGACCCAACATGGTATACAAACTTATACATGTGACATACAGATCAATAAGACCAAAATGATCATTTATACACTAAAAATATAGGTCGATAGGCCATACAATCATCCATATACATGACATCTGTCTACAAGCCACGAATAGTACATAAACAACATAAAGGCCGAGACAGGGTCCCGCTATACCAATTAATACATGTCTAAAGCATACTGACCAAATAGGCAATTCTGGAGCAAGTGAAGTGCACAAACACCTTTCGCTGAGCTGATAGCCAACTAAGAGGACTATCAACAAGTCTATCGGGACCTACGGGGATGAAACACAGCGTCCCTATGCAAAAGGGCCGTCGGTACAAATAAATTACCGAGTATGTAAGGCATGAAAGGAGTATATAAAAGACGTGAAAGAAACATGGAGTAAAGGACTCAACCTGTAAGTCTGAATAGCCTAGTGAATCGTGAAACCTTTATAGTGTCATGTATATGCGTATAAATGTTAGATCATGCATAGGTATATGGGTACATAACATCCTCAAGACTCTAAGGGCATGCCATCATACCATATCGGCCTCAATGGGCGAAATCATCAATGTATGCTAGCTGATCAGGTCGTGGTGCGTATATAATGTTGTAACCTTTCCCATACAACATATACATACAATATACACGTATATAATGTCATGTGCATGGGTCAATGTACACGTATAAATGAATGCAATGCATAAGGAGGTAAGTCGATCAGGTCTCTCGAAATGTTATAAGATCAATTTGCCTTCGGTTAATATCATGGAATAATTTTTATCAACTTATTTATTTTCTAAGACCCATGAATAGACGATATAATAATAGGTCATATGGGGAATCAAGAACATACGCATCCCTAGTACTTCTAAGAATAGAGTTATTTCTGAAAGTTTCGCGTTTGCTTGTTTCGTTTGTATCATATGGATCATGCCAAAATGGAAGAAGGGATAGCCTTAATATACCTTATCACAGTATGTCCAATGACCATGTTGAACTTGTCTCATCGCACTATAATCTACAACAATGATAATAATACAATTTTTAAGCTACGAATGATGCAACTATCGTACAATGAATGACAAGCTTATTTCATATTAAAACGGACAACATCTCCCCTGTTTTCCTTGAATTCCCCAAGTCCATCAAAACAACAATAACACATAAAACCTTCAACTATATACCTTCAGTACCAAAACACAACCAACAGCCCAACAACACCAATCAATCTACAAAACAACAAGTGCAAAGATGTCACAAATGAAACTACTATTTAACACGACGAGCAGCAAGCTTGGATTGGAACCAACACCCCAACTCTTATTCCCATCTCCCTGTACTTACAACACCATCAACTGGTCCATCATATAAAAATATATATTTACATGACATTCCAACTTTATATCAATCACAAAAGTAACATCAAACAACCAACAAGATATAACAACATCATGGACAACTTCTAGGTCTTGTGTTGTTGCTTCTTCTCCTATTTACAACATCATCAACATAGTCAACGTGTTTACAAGCATAACAATAATAACAACATTATAACCAAGCTATTCCCCATGATTTCCATCCATATGAAATCATATACACAACTCTAAAATAGTCCAATAAGAGACAACAACTTCTTATACAACTTCAAGTTCTGTCTTGTAATTTTTCATTCAAATAACATAACCAACACATAGTTAAGCTTAAGCCCAAGAAATAAGGTATTATACATACCATCAAAAATCAGAATAAAGTTGAACCAAAGCTTCTATTAGCTTACAAGCATCCTTAAATACATCACAACACCAAAGAGAATCTCTTCTTCACTTAGGGTTATTTTGAGGCTAGGTTTAGGTAAAACCACCTTGGATTCGACTTGGAACTTTGGATAACTGTTAGGGAAGCACTGAGAGAGTTTGGGAACTATCCTTGGTCGAAAATGAGAAAAATTGAGCCGTCCAACCCCTTTAAAATTTTCAAGGGTCGTCCACCACCTAAGTCGGTCCCATTGGGAGCTGCTTGCGCGGTCTCACGAAAATGTGAATGTCTATTTACTCCGATGTCATATTGATGAACAGTTTAACGCGTTAGAAACTAGACTCATAGATCTCAATTTGGTAAGTGGATCATCTTGTAATTAAAATTATATTGGGAGAAAAGCGCAGCTACATTTGACCTAATTTTTAGCACATTTATGAAAACTTGTAATGACATTTTCCAACTATTGTTCCACAAATTGCTTGACGTCAAAAAGTAATACATGACTATCATACGACTAAAATAACTCATAACATAACCTCCTGATCATGTTAAGTTGTTACACCATGTGCGTCCCAAGGTGACGTATGATGAATACAAGACTTGTTAATCATGATTTAAATGAGTTTAAATTCATAATATGACTATATATGATATTTGGATTTAAAATACAAAGTTTGGGAAAAATCGGATTTAAGTTGCGGAAATACCGAAGCTTTTTTAGCAATACATTTCATGTGTTGTATGAGCTCTTTTTGGGACATATTTTATGCCAAATTGAAGGTCCTGGAATTTATTTTCCAACACTCTTAACTTTTCATCCATACGACATCTAGATAAAAGGATATAAGCATCCGAAGATGGGCCAATGCTAGAGTGCCAAGCTAGCACCTCTTTGACTTTTAAAATTTTGATATATATATGCCTTATGTCGTCTCTTTCTTCATTTTTCCACATACCACGACCAAAACAAGACCTTAAAACTTAGCCTTAAGCTTTCTACAAGGGTTTCGAAAAGGATTAACATCCTGGGTATGGAATTAAGAAGCGATAACATTAGAACGATTCCTACGATGTAAGTATCATTATACCGCCTCTCTTTTTCTTTGTAGTTTGAGTTTTGGAAGGTACTTCATAGTTAAGAAAATGCCTACTTTCTTTATTTAAGCTTCTAAATATCAAGGAAGGTTGATAAATTCGTCTCCTAATAGTTAGAACTCACGGGATGGTGATCGGAAGTACTGAGTTCGATTTATGTCACTCTTAGTGGACTGTTTTGTAGTCCACTTGTGTTGGCCTATTGTGCTGTTGATTTATGAAGTTTGGAAGGATAAAGGGCGTGGAGAAATTTCACATGTGGTAGGGTAGTGGGCTACTCGCTCGTCGTTGTAATTTCAGGCTAATTGATAACTTGTTGATTGGGTGTGTTATGGTATATTTGGATTTTGTGTTGTATTAAAGGTCCCGAATTGTAGTTAGGTTATTTTTGAGTTTCTGGTTGTATTGTGTTGTTGTCTCGCCTATTGTAAGCTTTAGGGACTAGTAAAATCAGGGGAAATGTTGCACGTTTTATTTTGGAATCGAGTTATCATTTGAGATACTTGATATACTAGCGCCATCTAAGTTGTACATGTATTTATTTGTTATAGGGTTGGTGCGCCAGTTGTCATAAGCTTGTTGTTGAGCTGCATTGACGACTTGAGATATGTTAAGAATATTCCTTCTTTCCTTTAGGCATGATCCATATGATACAACGAAACGAGCAAGCATGCAGCTTTCACAAATGATTCTATTCTTAGAAGTACTAAGGTTGCCTATGTTCTTGATTCCCCATATATCCTACTGTCATAACATATGTTCATGGGTCTCATGACATTCTGAGAGATCTTATTGACTTACTTCATTATCCATTGCATTCATTTATACATGTATATTGACCGATGACCAGATGGCGTTATATACGAGTATAGTATATGCATATGGGTATGGGGAAAGGTTATGACGTTATATACGCACCACCACCTGATCAACTGGCATACGTTGATGATTTCGCACACTGAGACCGAAATGATATGATGGGCTGCCCTCAGAGGCTTGATGATGTTACGTACGCATATACTGATGCATGACATGATATTTATTCTTTCATGTATTTATATACTGATTTTTGCACCTTACATACTCGGTATATTATTCGTACTAACGCCCCTATTGCCCGTGGGCCTGCATTTCATGCCCGCAGGTGCAGGTAGACAGGCTAACAGTCGCCTTTCTTAGGTTCTTTGCTCTGAGAGTTGGTGTGCTCCATTTGATCTGAAGCTACTATTGGGTTTTGGTACGATATTTTATATACATATATTGGTATGACGGGGTCCAGTCCCGTCCTTTATGTAGTTGTACATTCTATTAGAGGTCTGTAGACACTCATGTATAGTTTGATAATATGTGGCCTTGTCAGTTTCTATTTCTATATATAGTTGTCCATAGCAGCCTTGTCGACTTGCCCTATTGTATTTATCATATATATGTATATGTATATGTATATATATGTATATATATATATATGTCTTTTGGACATGTTTCCTTACGTACGTTATTCACATGATTCAGTAGTTTATTGACAGATGTTATGCATGACCTACCCCTATTTCAAGTTTACATCTTAGATGCATGGTTAGGGGTGTTCAACAGTTCGGGCACTCATCACAACCCATTGGTTTGGGTCGTGATACAAGCATCCTAGTATCACCCTAAAAGTACATGTTATAATATTTCCAACTTGTCGACATTCGACAAAATTTATTTTCTTCAATTTGTTTAGTTTCAAAGCCTTTCAACTCTCTTAGAACTTGTTATCCATGATCTTAAAGATTTGAAACTTCCGAGGTAACATGCTTAACATACTTTATATACTTTCAAAGACAACCTCATTTCTGAGCTTACATCAATTGATTTATGACGTGATAACAACAAGGTCGGGAAACCAAACTAGAGTAAGACTTTGAGAAGTAAATGCGGAAGCAATAATAATAAGGAATTGAACAACTAGAATTGAAGTGTAAAAAACAAAGGATATGGGAAAGTTCAAGGAAAGAATTCCAGGAACTTCCAAGAACGCAAGTTTTATAGCCTTGACAAGATCCAAGCAACAATATCTTCATTTACTGAAGAAATCAAATGCCTTTCCTTAAAAACAAATCAAAACAATAGACTCGGAACTTGACTGCTTTATGAGTAACTTGAGACAACAAGCAATAACTAGTATTAATCGCATTCTAAGAATATCACAAAGGAATCAAAGATATAACAAAAGAGAAGTATACTACCTTGAACAATGACAAGTAAAGGTTGAAAGATAAATCTCAAAGCATAAGTAACAAAGGTTTAAAAGAAGTCTCAAAGAATGATATTCTAAATCAATAATGAAGTCCAAATGAATGAGAAGAACTCCTTATCCATAGGATTAAAAGTCCTTAAAAT
>MCJB01052550.1:0-11078 GCA_002018475.1 Nicotiana obtusifolia | reverse complement strand
GGGGGGGGGGGGGGTTTGCTAAGGGGTAACAAAAGTCATCAAAATTAGGTAGGGTGGTTGCTAAGGAAGATACAAAAATATAAGGGGTGGGCAGCCAAATCCCTTTGGGGCAGATTTGGACCTTAAAACTACTAGTTTGGGCCATTGGTTTGGATTCCAATTGGGCTTCTTTTGAAATGCCCCCTTTGGGACCTCTTTTAATCTCATTTTGAGCCCTTTTGGTGGACTTCAAGGGATGATTTGGTGACCCAATCTTCCTCCTATTGGACTTCAATTTGGGCCAATAATTGTAAAACTTGGACAATTCATCTCCTTTGGGCTTGAGCTCTTCCTCTATGATTAAAAGATTCTTTATATGCCATTGAAGTCCAGCAACCTTAGTCTGCTACTCTTTAGCTTGTGATTTCGTAAATGGATTTCTTGTAGCTTCCAAAACTCTATGTATCCTTAATGCTATCACCTAGCCAATTCACATCCGTTATCCTTGATAGAGTTGAGCTTCCTAGGATTCTATCGTTTTCCCCTCTTCTTGAAGAAAATTCGTCCTCGAATTTCGACCTTGCAAGAAAAAGAAAACACGCACTAGTAAATAGCATCCACTAATATGAAAAAATAGTAGGAATAAAACAAGATAGTGACCATGTGTCCATTTAACCCAATTAATCCTAATAGGTGTAAATACTCCCTTATAAAGCATATGGACATCGTCATCCCAATAAATTTATGCCTACCTAGATCAATACAATACAAACCTCTTTTTGATGCGCCATGCAATGGAACTTGCAATTTGATCTTGTCAGTAAGGTAGTCCATAGGTATACATGACAAAGAAATTATAAAAGATTTACCACATATCCATTTAATATAAGTATCTCTACCACATGTATCAAAGAAGATACTTTCGTTATATAGCCAACTATCTGCAATTACAAATTTCATGGATTCCTCTACATGAAAGAGTATTTGATCACAAGTATTACAACAATCATGAAAAATACTTTTACAAGCTCACAATTAACATGACTTGAAGAATGACTCCCCATCACACAACAAAAAACATTCTAGAAATTTATCACATGAAAACTCATTAGCCACTTGAATAAGAGAAGACGAAATATTTAACTCATTCGCAAGCCTCTTCTCATAAATTTCATGCCTCTTTCCACCAAGTTGGAATACATAATCATCTATGTTATACACAATTTCAAAAGGAAGCAAATTACTCTTGCACTATAACATGGATATTACAGTTAATGACTTGATGTGCATCAAAATATGATCATCCACAAAAATTATAAAGTCACCAACGTAAGAAATAAAAGTATAATTCTTTACCTCAAAAAACACCTTAGGTGTTCTAGAAAGGCCAAGAATGCAAATAAAATAATTATACATGCCATACTTGGACTTATTTACCAATGGAACATCATCACCTTGTATTCATTTATGCATTGGCTCCAACTTAGCTATTAGGCAACTCCATGTCATAACTCTGTAAATAGGAATAGAAATAGTCAAAAGATTCAGTAACAAAGAATTTAACCAAGCTTTTATCTTCCACCATCCAACAAGAATAGATATCGCCAATTCATGTTGGAAACCAGTTGGATCTTTTGCCACCATCTCTTGCGCCTCACCATCCCTTTCAAAAGGTATTTCAACATGTGGCTACACAAAATTACAATAACTAAAACAAGAAAGAATGAATGGGTTAGAAAGTAAAGAAACTTTCTTCTTGCTTACATTCGCTTTTACTTTTATCACAAGACTAAAATTTTCTCGCGCTAAAGAGTTTTTCTTTGCTTTCACTCAATCCCTCTTATTTTTCTCTCTCTACCTCACAGACTTTTGTTATTGTCACACCCTTACCCCGAACCCGGTCGTGATGACGCCTCTCGTGAAGACAAGGTCAACCAATTCAAACCAAATCTCATTTTTTAGTCAGTTAATTAACAAAAAAACAATATAAGCATGGTATAATAGCAATCATTCGCAGAAAGTATAGCTAACCATCCCGACTACAGCCCAAACCGGGGTGTCACCAGTCATGAGCAACTATGAACCCTAATAACAAGTCTACTAAATACAACCTCTGGCACAATTGTTTGAAGAAAATAGAAACAACAGGATGAAAGAGAATACGGGGCTACGGACACCAACAGCTACCTCGTAGTCTCTAAATCACCGCCCGGACGGAAGGAATCAGTACTCCGGAGTGGAACCAACAACACCTGAATCTGCACACATAGTGTAGGGAGTAACGTGAGTACTCCAACTCAGTGAGTAATAAGCATAAATAACGACTGAAAGGAAGAAAACACACAAAGCACAAGGCATTCTATAATGAAGCATTAAAACATCATTGGCAAACAGTAAATCAGTGAGAAATCAACAAAAAATCTCCTTTCAACAGGTAAAAACATGTAATCTTTTAGGTAAATAATGTGAAGTAAAACATCGCCCCTCGGGCCATATATATATCAACAAGTCCGCCCCTCGGGCAATATCACAAAATCGTACCACCCCCTCGGGCTCAAATTTCAGAACAATATCAACCCCTCGGGCTATCACATGGAACAGTATCGGCCCATCGGGCTATCACATAGTATAACATCAGCCCCGGGCTATCAAATAATACAACATCAGCCCCTCAGGCTATATTTTACATCACAATGGGTACCCGCGCTCACTGGGGGTGTACAGACTCCGGGAGGGGCCCCTTACGGCCCAAGCGCAATATCAAGCCACCTCATGGAAAATATCTAGGCCCTCGACCTCATATCAATCAAGCCACCTCGTGGCGTATATACAGTATCTCAAGCCCTCGGCCTCATATCAGTCACAAGCCACCCCGTGGCACATAAGGTATCTCATGCCCTCGGCCTCATATCACTCAGTAAAACCTCACATCTGGCCCTTGGCTGCACTCAGTCAGAAAAATCATCACAAGCCCCTCGGGCATAGCAAAATAGTAGTCCTCAGCCCAAAAACATCATTTAAAATATTATTTAAGTCTCAAGACTGAGTAAAAGTGGCTGAGTGTTAAAATGGTGTAAACAGCATGACTGAGTTCAAGTAATAGATCAAAATAGTAAGGAAACAATGATAAAAATTCCCGAAGGGTTCAAATAATTGGCACGAAGACCAAATATGGCAATAAGCCCAATCATAATGATAACAAATAAATTTCAGTCAAATACGCAGTAAAACCATCAATCGGGATGGACCCAGTCACAATCCCTAGTAGTAAAAGGCCCAACGCTCATCATCTGTCACGACCCCAAATCTCCCACCCTCGGGAGTCGTGATGGCGCCTACTAATGAAAGCTAGGCCAGCCAATAATTAACTTCTTTATTACATTATCGTTCGTAATCAGTCATTCATAGATTTACAAACAAGATTTAATAACAAAAATGCAGAAATTCTTTATATATAATCCTTCTTTTACACAAACCACCCAACAACTGGTAACACAGTTTTCACAGACTGTCTAAGAGTACTACATACAATGGTCTTGGAAGAAATAACAAGAGTACTGATTCCGAACTACATGGAATAACAGTCAAAAGAAATAGACAGAGGACGCCACCATCTGCGAACGTCTGCAGTGCTACCTTGGGTCGCCTGGGAAGTCACACAAAAGCTGGAAGTCCTTTTACTGTCTGACACCTGCGTTGCCGGTATCTGCACAAAAGAGTGCAAAGTGTAGTATCAGCACAACCTACCCCATGTGCTGGTAAGTGCCTGGCCTAACCTCGGCGAGGTAGTGACGAGGCTAGGACCGGACTCCAGATAATCCTGTTAGACATAACATATATATATGCATCTAAGACAAGTAACAAAATGCATCAACAGAAATAACCGAAGAAAAGAAATATACATCGCAATATCAATTCAATGAAAAACAAACAGATCAACAACTTTGAAGGAGGAAACATTGCCATATGGCATTCAACACAATAATATGAAATACAATCCATCCTTTCCTCCAGTAACCATCTTGTTGCAGGCGTGCAACCCGACCCCACATACAGTAACCTCTTGTGGCAGGCGTGCCACCCGCTCCCACTTATATCACATCCAGTGGCAGGCGTGCCACCCGCTCCCTCTTATACAATATCTCATGACATACGTGGCACCAGCAACGGTCTCTCCACGTATACAATATTTCATGACAGACGTGGCACCAGCAACGGTCTCTCCACGTATACAATATCTCATGACAGACGTCGCACCAGCAACGGTCTCTCCACTTATCCATATCACAGCAATCACAAACAATTTCCAATCAATAGAATAATACCTCACATCAAACTCCCATTTAGGGAGATAACATCATCAACAATCAACCTGGCCAGGGGGAAATAACTATAACCAAACCATACTCAACCAATGTTTAACTAAATCAATATTAACAATTTACTACTACCTATGTTTACCGATTAACCTCCCCCCCAACCCGTTTATCTTTCCGTTAAACCTAGACACAATACTATTGTTATGACACCGGACTCTTTTAGACTCTTATGACTCCTAAGACACTACCCATGACTTAGACACAAAACCTTTAATTATCTTTTAACGATTACTTATTTAACTAATTAATTTATCAATCTAAATTATAATGTAAGAGAAGTTCATAACCATAACCATAATCGGTAGGAACGTTCACAATATTCACTTCATGTGCTAGGCGTATCATCCGCCCTCATTTCATAATGTCCTGTGGCAGGCGTGCCACCTGCCCCCACTTATATCACAATAATACCATGGATATCATCCGGCAATTAGAGACATAATTGTCTTGCATCTCAACAATATCATAAGTAACTTTCAACAATTTTATAATATTAATGTGCAACAATTATCAACATACGACCCACGGTCATGTTTGACACCAAAGTATAGGTACCCGTCACCATACCTATACAATGTTCTCAACGAGAAGCAATTTAGCACGTAGCACATAGTTCCTAATTCCTCAAGCTAAGGCTAGAACGGACACTTACCTCGCTTGGCAATGGAAATCAAGGTTCCGACAAACCTTTGCCTTGCCACCTTGCGTCCAAAGGCTCCAAATCTATTCATAAACAATTCATGATGCTCAATACCCACAATGGACACCAATCCCTACTGGAATTTACAAGCTTTACGGGAAAAATCCCGAAATTAGGTTCAAAATTAATAGTGGGGCCCATTTCTTGAAATCATTCAAGATTCACAAAATGTAATTACCCATTACAATACGAGTCCATGCATATCAAGTTTGTCAAATTCCGACATCGGATTGACCTTAAATCCCCAATTTCATATTTTCAGAAATTTGAGAAGAAACCTAGGTTCTTCTTTCACAAATTCGTGGACTCATGTTGGGATTAAGCATGGAAATCATAATCTAAGAGGGATTTAGGGTATAGAATACTTACCCGATGTTTCTCTTGAGACTCCCTCTCTATTTGTTCCGAATCTTACTTTAATCTTCTTCTTAAAAGCCCCCAAATGTGTCTAAGGTAGTACAACCCTTTTCTTTGCAAGATTACTCATGATAATCTTCTTTGCATGTGAGTTTGGGGTTGATTTCTAGTGGTTCTTTGTGTTTGAAGATGTTTTCTCTCGTGGGTATTGAGTCTTGTATTTCAGAAGTGCACAAATGGACCCTAGGTCCTATTTATAGTGGGTTAAAAAATCGGGCAAAAGTGCTCGTTCAGAGCCATTTCGTGACACCAATGTGGGATTAGCGGTTCGCTTTTCTCACATGCGAACCGCTTTTCCCATCGCGGATTGAACAAAAAGGCTGCCCAAGGTTCTGCCTCATTTCGCGATGCCCAGGTGCATTTCGCGATTCGCTTTCCAAGAAAGCGAATCGCTTTCTCGCCGCGAAGTCAGCCCCAATGTTTCTGTCCGTGTTCGCGACCAACTTGTCAAATTCGCGATTCACTTTTCTAGAAAGCGAATCGCTTTCTCACCGCGAAACAGCCCTCCAGCTTCTGTTCCACTTCGCGACGCGGCTGAAGAATTCGCGGTTCGCTTTTTGGTTATGCGAACCGCTGTTTGGTCGCGAATCTCCCCTTCAGCTTCTGCTTCAGTTCGCGATGGCTTTGAAGGGTTTCGCGGTTCGCTTTTTCTCAAATGCGAACCGCACTCTTGCCGCGAACCTCACCTGATCTCTTCCTCGTTTACAAAATTAAGTCTAACTTTTTCATACGGAGTCCGATTTGGACGATTCTTTTTGCTACGGCTCCGTAATTTCGATACGGAGCTAATGCCTCAAACAAAATTGAATTTGGAGCTCGTTTACTAATTTTTATATTAATTATACCTGAAGGTACGATGTCGACGCTTCATGAAGCGACGAACTAAGTCCCGTCAACCATTCAAAATTCATCCGAGACCCCCGGGACTTTATCTGAACATGAACACATATTCTATAATCTTAATTAAACTTGTTCCAACCATTGGAACTTTAAAATAACCATCGTATCATCGGGTTCGCATTAGATTAAAACCTACGGACTCCAAAGACTCTTAAATCGATCTTTTGATTCGAACCTGACCAAACCATGTCCGAATGGTCTGAAATTTTGCACGCAAGTCTTAAATTGCATAACGAAGCTACAGCAACTTTCGGAATTCCATTCCGACTTCCAGATCAAAATTTCACCTATCAGCCGGAAATTCGAACTTTGCCAATTCAAGCCTAGTTTTGTTCGGGGTCTCCAAAACATATTCCGGTCACTCTTCTAAGTCATAAATCCTACCCCAAAGCTAACCGAGTCATCGAAATTCATATCCGAACCTTCTAACTCATAAGTCAACCTACGATTGACTTTTGCGACTTAAGCTTTCTTAAAAAGAGACCATGTGTCTCATTTCTTACCGAATTACTTCGAGTGCAACTTACTCGACTTAATTTCACATAATATAATTAATGAAATAAAATGGGGTATAAAATGGGTCATCACATTCTCCCCCGCTTAAATAAGCGTTCGTCCTCGAACGAGTCAAGAAGCATACCTGAAATTTCAAAGAGGTGTGGATATCTGCTCCGCATCTCTTGCTCGGTTTCCCAAGTAGCCTCTTCCACAGACCGACCTCTCCACTGAACTTTCACTGAAGCTATTTCTTTGGACCTCAGCTTCCGAACCTGACGATCCATAATTGCCACCGGCTCCACCTCATAGGTCAAGCCATCATCCAATTGAATCGTATTGAAGTCCAAAATATGAGATGGGTCCCCAATGTACTTTATGAGCATAGAAACATGAAATACCGGATGTACACTCGACAGATTAGGTGGCAAAGCAAGCTCATATGCCACCTCTCCCACTCGTCGAAGTACTTCAAACGGTCCAATAAACCGAGGACTCAATTTACCTTTCTTTCCGAACCTCATAACACCTTTCATGGGTGAGACTTTCAGCATAACTTTCTCACCAACCAAGTAAGACACATCCCGAACCTTTCTGTCGGCATAACTCTTTTGCCTTGACTGTGCTGTACGAAGTCTCTCCTGGATTATCTTCACCTTTTCTATAGCATCCTGAACCAGGTCAGTCCCCAATAGTCTATCTTCGCCGGGCTCGAACCAACCAACCGGAGATCTACACCGTCTCCCATACAGAGCCTCATACGGAGCCATCTGAATACCTGACTGATAGTTGTTGTTATAAGCGAACTCTGCCAGTGGCAGGAATTCATCCCATGACCCTTTGAAATCAATAGGACAAGCGCACAACATATCCTCCAGGATTTGATTGGTACGTTCGGACTGCCTATCCGTCTGAGGATGAAAGGCTGAACTCAATTCCACCTGAGTACCCAACTCCCTCTGCACGGCTTTCCAGAACTGCGAGGTGAACTGAGTACCTCTATCAAAAATGATAGAAACGGGAACGCCATGCAGCCGAACAATTTCTCAGATATAAATCCTTGCCAACCGTTCTGAAGAATAGGTAGTACACACAGGGATGAAATGTGCGGACTTGGTCAGGCGATCCACAATCACCCAAACAGCATCGAACTTCTTCAAAGTCCGTGGGAGTCCGACCACAAAGTCCATCGTGATCTGCTCCCATTTCCACTCGGGAATTGCTATCTGCTGAAGTAAACCGCCCTGTCTCTGATGTTCATATTTTACTTGCTGACAGTTGAGACACCGGGACACGAATCCCACAATATCCTTCTTCATCCTTCTCCACCAGTAATGTTGTTTTAAATCCTGGTACATCTTTGCGACACCCGGATGAATAGAATATCGCGAGCTATGGGCCTCTTTCAGAATCAACTCTCGGAGACCATCCACATTAGGTACACAAATTCGACCCTGCATTCTTAACACTCCATCGTCGCCGATGGTCACATCTTTAGCTTCATTTTGCTGAACTTTGTTCTTAAGGACAAGCAAATGGGGGTCGTCATACTGACGCTCCCTGATGCTATCGTATAAGGAAGACCAAGAAATCATGCAAGCCAACACCCGGTCAGATTCCGAGATGTCTAGTCTCACGAGCCTATTGGCCAAGGTCTGAACGTCCATGGCAAGTCGTCTTCACCGACTGGAATAAAAGTGAGACTGCCCATACTGGCAGACTTTCTACTCAAAGCATCGGCCACCACGTTGGCCTTGCCCGGGTGGTATAAGATAGTGACGTCGTAGTCCTTTAATAATTCCAACCACCTCCTCTGCCTCAAGTTTAGCTCCTTTTGTTTGAACAGATATTGAAGACTCTTATGATCCGTGAACACTTCACATGGCACGCCATATAAGTAATGCCTCCAAATTTTCAAGGCATGGATTATGGCTGCCAATTCTAAGTCATGCACCGGATAGTTCTTCTCATGAATCTTCAATTGCCTCGAAGCATAGGCAATAACCTTGCCCTCTTGCATTAATACTGCACCAAGCCCAATACGAGAAGCATCACAATAAACCGTATAGGGCCCTGAGCCTGTGGGCAAAACTAACACTGGTGCCGTCGTCAGAGCTGTCTTGAGCTTCTGGAAGCTCGCCTCACACTCATCTGACCACTGAAACTGGACACTCTTCTGAGTTAACTTGGTCATCGGGGCTGCAATTGATGAAAACCCTTCTATGAACCGACGATAATAGCCTGCCAGTCCCAAGAAACTCCGAATCTCTGTGACTGATGCCGGCCTAGGCCAGTTCTTGACCGCCTCGATCTTTTTCAGATCAACCTGTATACCCTCTGCCGACACAATATGACCCAAAAATGCCACCGAACTCAGCCAGAATTCACATTTTGAGAATTTAGCATACAGCCTATTATCTCTCAAAGTCTGAAGAACCACTCTGAGATGCTGAGCGTGCTCCTCCTGGCTGGGAGAATATACTAGGATGTCGTCGATGAAAACTATCACGAACGAATCCAGGTACGGCCTGAACACTCGGTTCATCATGTCCATAAAAGCTGCTGGGGCATTTGTCAATCCGAAGGACATAACCAAGAATTCGTAGTGCCCATACCGAGTACGGAAAGCTGTTTTAGGGACATCGGATGCCCTAATCTTTAGCTGATGGTAACCAGACCTCAAATCAATTTTTGAAAATACTCTGGCACCCTGTAGCTGGTCAAACAAATCATCGATCCTCGGCAATGGGTACTTGTTTTTGATTGTAACCTTGTTCAACTACCGGTAATCGATACACATTCTCATTGACCCGTCCTTCTTTTTAACAAACAACACGGGTGCGCCCCAAGGCGAAACACTGGGTCTAATGAAACCCTTTCTCGAGCAATTCTTGCAACTGCTCCTTCAATTCCTTTAACTCTGGCGGGGCCATGCGATATGGCGGAATAGAAATGGGTTTTGTGCCCGGAGCCACATCAATGCAGAAATCAATATCCCTGTCAGGGGGCATTCCCGGTAGGTCAGAGGGAAAACCTCGGGAAACTCGCGGACCACAGGCACTGACTCAATAGAAAGGACCTCGGCACTGGAATCACGGACATGAGCCAGATAGGCCAAACATCCCTTCTCGACCATACGTCGAGCCTTCATATAAGAGATAATGCTACGGGTGGAATGACTAGGAGTCCCTTTCCACTCCAAGCGAGGCATACCCGGTAAAGCTAAGGTCATAGCCTTGGCATGGCAATCAAGGATGGCGTGGTAAGGTGATAACCAGTCCATTCCCAATATAATACCAAAATCAACCATATCCAAAAGTAATAAATTCACACGGGTCTCAAGACCCTCAATCACCACCACACAGGAACGATGGACTCGATCCACCACAATGGAATCACTCACCGGTGTGGACACATAAACAGGAATACTCAACGAGTCACTAGGCACAGTCAGATATGGTGCAAAATAGGATGAAACATACGAGTAGGTAGACCTTGGATCAAATAAGGCTGAAGCCTTGCTGCCACAAACCAGAACTGTACCTGTAATCACGGCATCTGAAGCCTCTGCCTCAGGTCGGGCTGGAAAAGCATAACATCGGGGCTGAGCCCCACCACCCTGAGCCACATCTCTTGGACGGCCGGCTGCTGGCTGGCCCCCACCTCTGCCGACCTGAGCTCCACCTCCAACACCTCTTCCTCTACCCTTAACACCTCTGCCCCCACCTCTAGCAAGTTGGGCGGACTACGAAACATTAGGCGCCTGAGTCATAGCACGAGAATCCTGGTGTGTAGAGTTACTGAAAGCACGACGGCAATACCTAGCAATGTGTCTCGGGTCGCCACATATGTAACAAGCTATAGACTGTCGACTCTGGGAATTCTGTAGCGGTTGCGCACTGATAGACTGTTGATCTATATACTGCATGTGGGGACCGCGGTTACCTGAAGCACCGTGAGAAACCTGGAGAGCGGAATGGAAAGGCCGAGGGGGATGGCCTCTACCATATGAATCTCTGTTTCCAGATGAAGCACCCATGAATCTACCGGAATGACGGGGCCTCTTATCCGACCCATGACCACTCCCATGTGACAGAACCATCTCGGCTCTGCGGGCCACATTAACCGCTTCCTGGAATGTGATCTCACTACAGGTCTCCCTAGCCATCTGAAGGCGAATTGGCTGAATGAGACCGTCAATAAATCTC
>MCJB01052549.1:0-23097 GCA_002018475.1 Nicotiana obtusifolia | reverse complement strand
TAAGAGAGCTTTTGATGGAGTAGAGAAAGATTTTGTACACTTTGAGAAATAGCCTATTTTCCCTTATTTCCTTTTGGTGCACCCACGAGTTTCCTATATGCACAGAAGATTGGATGTTTTTCATAGAAAACCATGTCTTTTGTAAGGTTTTCTATTTTTTGGTATAACTCTTGTATTCGGCCACGCTTTTGGTCCTTCTTTTAATGATGTTTATTACTTTATTAAAAAAAAAAAAAGGTTACACTTGAGGGAAAAAAAGGGGGGGAGCAACACCGGGCACTAATTTTCAGAAAACATCGATCCTGGTATAAAAGAAAGAAAACAGACATCTCAGCAAATAACACAAAAGAAACTCACTTTGCTTGATGCATATACATAATCACATAGGAACTGACACATGAAAACAATTAGAAAAGAGCTTTACCAACCTTGGCTTCGCAATAATCACATCTTTTGGGGACACAATGTAGTATAAGGGTTCATCACCGGCAGCCCACTGACCCCCTGCATAGCTGCTACCTAAACCATTTGGTTATGTTATATCAACTTCATAAAGAATCTCTTAAGTGAGTGACATAAATACAGAGCGATGAAAAACATACGAACACTCAAGATTACCTGAAAATGGAGCATGTGCAAGCGAATAGTCTTTCGCCTTGTAATGTTCAAAGCCATGTACAGGGAGAGCATCGGTAGCGAGCTCATCATTATTCCATGTCACAACACGCACTTCTGGTCTTTGAGCATTTCCCTGTTGGATGAATTACAAATCCTAGCAACTATCACCAATTACCCTTATTAAAGAACATGGATATCAGTAGCATTTAGTGAGTAACAATCGAAAGTTTAGGAGAACATCCTACAGAGAAAGGCAAAGGTTATGGCATTAATATCATATGGTGGAGGCAACCAAATATATAGTTCTTAGAAAGCTAAGAGGAACATGCAGTTTGAGATCGCAAAATCTTACAAGGTTAGAAAGTAAATTTGAGAATTAAATACATTCGTTATATAATTTATTTGAACATATAGCCCCCTCTAAATAACTTAAGCGCACAACTTTCTCTGGTTTATGCATCATAGAAACCATTGAATTTTTTTACCCAAATACACAGAAAGCCTACAAACACAATCCCTTTACTAACTCATTGCATAAGACTAAATTAGCGTTCTTACTAGATGACCTCCTCACCAGCCCTACTGCCCCTGGCCCCCGTAACATAGCACTTTTTGATCTTTGGACCTTCTTGGGTTTAGAATCTGAACTAATAGCAATGTTGTCCTTTATACAAGACAAGAATAGCCACCTTTGGGTAGAAATATTAACAGTCAACCAAGTCCATAAACCGAATACAGCTTTGCAAATATTCCAAAAGGTGGGGAAGGTCATGAGACACTAAGCTGCTGGAGCAGTATACATATTTAACCCAAAACTTTACAAGGCCACATAGGCATGCAGTGGTCGCTTGATGGAAAAAAAATTGCCACGTAGACATGTAGTGGTCGCTTGATGGAAAGAAAATTTTCCTTTCTTATAAAAGATTTCCAAGAAAAAAGGAGTGCATTAAGAAAAGGAACAACTTAAAAGCAACAACAACAACAACAACATACCCAGTATATTCCACATGTGGGGCTTGGGGAGGGTAGCGTGTACGCAGACCTTACCCCTACCTAGTGAAGGTAGAGAGGCTGTTTCCAATAGACTCTCGGCTCAGAAAGGTAGGGAGGAGAAGATATCAAGAAATATAACTCATTCATAAAACAGAGAGGACCAACTACATTGACATTTGATCCAGTCTATCAGTTAAGTCCAAGGTCAGAAAGAAGGAAACAGATACCTGTCTTGAGGGAATAGTGCTGCTGAAGTCCTTCTCTCCATCTTCTTCGGCAGGAATAAAAGCTAGAATAACCAAAGAATCACCAAAAGGAGCAATTCCTGAAATGAAATAGCTGGTTTGAAAGGATGCCACAATGTCCACCTGATTCAGAGTAGACATGGTTATATACTTGTGTGTCCCATTCACGCCTTTGTTTTGGTTTGTTCTTATCGATGCAATTTTCACAGAGGTTCCCCATCCAATGACCAAAAGAGTGTCATCCTGATTGTGAAGGTAAAACAATGAGAATTGTCCAGAATAATTAGAAGTAACAACATACACAACAACTGGGACCAAAAGAGACAATTATGGTTTTACTTGCAAAATATGGTGGGGACCTAAAGTATCGCAGCGGTCTTATATTGCATACACATGGCTCATAATAACCACAATTAGTTTTCTACAACAGCCTTGAGACCTACCTGCCAAACTATATGAGGGATCAGAAGTTCAGGGTGTGGACTTCCACGAGGTCTTTCAATGAAAGTTATGCGCTGATCATTGGCAGCATCATAAACTTTAACTCCTGCATCATTCGCCCAAGCAATGAGACTAGTCCGCCACTTCACTGCATGAATTGGACCTTCACCAGAGTGCAGAACCTACCAAAAGAACCACATGAATGCAAATCAAGAATTCCCCACAATCTTTCATGTTCCTTCAATAAGAAAAGGTAAATGCCATTAACCCTATGGACAAAAGACAAACCTGGTCCCGATAGCCCATCCACTTCTTAGCATTAAGATACAAATAACCAGCTAAACCACCACTCACAAATCTTCTGGAAGATTTTCTCGCATAATCTGGGTCTAAAGCAATGGCCTTCATTGGCCGATGATACTCAAATTTCATCCTCTCATTAGTAAAAAGACTATTTATTACGACAGATCCATCATCAGAACAACTTCCAATGTATTCACCTTCTGCGTCAAAGCAAAGATCGTTGACTGCAGCAGTATGAGCAGCAAATTCTTTAACCTGTGGCAGACCAAAATTTCCTTAATATTTCAAGTAAGGAACAAGTGACTGCTTGATTAGGAAAACTCAAACCAAAGGAAAGAAACTTTTCTGGATAGAGATTAGAGAAATGCAATGCAATATTGGCATAATCTGTATGCCAACCTTTCCTCAGAATGCAGAAGACAGACAGATTGGCCTATTTGAAGATCAAAATTGAATGAAGACAGATGCTCTACAGTCCCAACAGGCCACATCACTGATGAATACAATAGACAAGTTTGCGCCACTACAGCAAAATGCTTAACATTTGCAAATGGAGATCAAGGACAATAATGTCAAAAGTTTACACATCTCCATATAATAACTACTATTACGCCTAAATCCCAAACTAGTCGGATTTGTATATTAGAATTTCTATATTCATTATGCTCCGTCTGGATAGGTCTCATTTCAGTTCTCGATAATAACAAAGTAGTGATTTTCTAAACTAGGAATTATCTAAACCTCACAATTATCCCAATGTTGATATAGAAACCTCTAATTAAACTGAGAAGACTCCTGGCTAGCGCCAAGACTTAATGTAAGTGTACCAACAACAACTAAAGTCTAAACCTTAATCTCGCCTAGTCAGTATCGCCTACATGAATACTTTGTTCCATTATATTGTGTTCTTCATTAATACGTATATATTCAAGAGAGTGTAGGTCTTCAAAAACAATTTTCCTATGTGTGGTTTTAGGTCTACTACGCCTTTTTTAACACCTTCAGTCATCATAGTACCTTCTTAAGGACCGGTGCATTTACAGGTCCACGTAAAACATGCCAAGACCATCCTCGCAAAAACTTCTCTCTTGGGTTTTTTATTAGCCGACCTTCTATGTGCTACTTGCACCTTCAACTCTATTTGATCATTTCTATATTGTCTAATCTTGTAGTGCCGCATATACATCTCAACATTTGCATTTCATTGACATTCATTTGGTGGAAATGATAGGCCTTACGGACCGAACATTCACTCTCATGTAACATTTGTCAGGCACACAATTGTTCTATAAAACTTACCTTTATTTTGATTATGTATGCTCTTATCGCGCAACACTCCCACAGCACTTCTCTGTTTCATCTTTCGTACTTTAATTTTTTATGTTACATATCCATCCATCATGTTATTCTTCTGACGGAATGAGCCTAGATATCTGAATTGTCCGCATTTTATTTTTATGAAGATTGTCTGCATTTAGATACCATAATGCCGTCTAATCTCACCTCAAGTTCATTCTTCCTAAGCAGGCTACACTTGCACATTATATATTTTGTCTTACTTCTCTTTATCTTAAAACTCTTAATCTCTCGAGTGCTTCTCCACGGATCAAGATTTTGATCGACTCTGTACTTGGTTCCGCCATTTCTATTAATACAACATTGTCTGCAAGTAGCATACACCATAAGATCTCTTCTTGTATACTATTAGTTAGCTCACCCTTAACTAAGATATAAAAAAATAATAATAATAAAAAATAAAAGAAGGAGTGAGCTCAACAGAAATCCTTAGTGTAAATCCATGGTCATGAGAAACTCCTCAATATCCCCGATCAATGTCCTCAACTTGTAATAGCTCCTTCGCACATATCCTTAATGCCATTTACATATTGCATATGAATCTAATGTTCCAGTAACCACCAAATTACTATTTTTGACACTCTATCATACGTTTTCTCTAAGTCAATGAATATCATGCAGAGATCTTCTTTTTCTCTTGTTAGCTTCTCCTAATGAAGATATAGCCTCTGTTACAGATCTACGAAGAATAAATTTAACCTGATTTTCTACTGCTCCTTTAATCCTAGGTCTATGATATATCACCATCTCCTAAAGCTTCAAATGACTCATAAGTTTAATACCAGATAAATCATACAACTCCAAATAGCCTGAACAAAGGTACTTTCTCTACTAGTTTTCCAACCCTTAATATAATATTGAATAGCTTGGTAAGTCATATAACTCCAACCTCTTCATTGCACTTCCCAAGAGGATATGATCTCGATTACAAGATTTTCAACCCTCATACTTTTTATGGCTTCCTAGGTCCGGCTTGAACGGGTATACTTTGTACATCGGGCTACCCTTTTTTGCTTCTAGATATGTTAGTCTATGTGTTTAACTAAGGTTTATATCTAGCCTAAAATGATACGAGGTTGGAATGATTACATGTTCATGAAAGCCCTAATACTCCTCTTTTTCTAAGTTGGTTGCTTCTGCAAAGACTGGACCTTGAGCCTAACTCAACCCAAATGCGCATGCCCAGACCTTCCAAGTGAAGCATGAACAGTTTATCCTGGGGGCCAGCATCGGGGGTCTCGCTTTGATAGCATGATAAAGAAATGGACCTTGGACCTAATTCAATCCCAAAAACTAACTCATGAGGTGAGGTATGGACCATACAAGGAGACCCATTTATATTTTCCCACCCGATGAGGGACTCTACATCCCGCAGGCCCAGGACTGGACATTTGAAGCATGGACAATATAAAATGGGAGCTCAATATCAGATAAATTGGAATGAACCTGAGCTCTAATATCATGATAAGAATGGACCTTGGTCCTAACTTAACCCGAAAAGCTAGCTCCAAGGGTGAAAATTGCCACGCCATATAAATAATCCAAGGAACCCATCCATATCTGATGTGGGATTACATCAGCTTCTCTATATTCTTCTGATGAAGAAGTTGGCTGCTTCTCTAGATTAAACCGTAAAAACAAAAGGAAATAAAAATTGCTTCATACTAATTACTAAGAAGCAAATGCCTGAGCCTTCTCAGGTAACTATCTTTCAACTGCACAGCAAGCCCCCAGGACACTATCTGCAAAAATGTAAGCAGTTTTGCTGGATTCATCTTGATGACTATTTTAAGGATCATCTTTCCAGGTTAAAGATCTGAGTCGTGAAAGAAACCGACAAGGCTGGCACTAGAAATGCAGACTAAAAAAGTAAACCATTTTCTTAGTATTTTCTAGCCTCGGGTGTATTACAAAATTGACGTGCATCACACTCACTAGAGTTTATTTAAAACTAAAAAGAAAAGAAATGGCATCTCTCTGTTCATAATTCTCAAGCAATACATAACCTCTAAAATTCAAACTTTGCCGTATCCACCAATTTATTTACCGTATTATCACAAACAACTAAGAAGGAAAATTTAAATCAAATAATCAATAAAAAGAGAGCTAAAAATTGACAAAGCAGTGATCTTTAAGGAAATTTGACCCTGTTCACTGTTTTCTAGCTAAATTAACACAAAATTTAAACAATTTCACCGCAGTAACATAAACCTCAGTAATGAATTCAAAAAAAAAAAAAAAAAATTAAAACCTCAATGCAAAGAAAAAAAAAAGAATCATTACCTGATTGCCAAGAAAATCTAGAATGTGAACGGCTCCACCGTAAGTACCAAGGGCAATCATTCGTTCGGCGACGGCAATACACGTGGCAGCATCGCTTGAGAGAAGCGTTTGCACACTGCCTCCCATCCTCTGATACTTAAGTCTCGGTTCATATTCTTCTTCTTCTTCCTCCTCCTCTTCTTCGGAGTCTTCTTCTTCTTCTTCGTCCCTCTCGTCGTCGCCGTCGATTCCTTTATCCGATAGCTTCCGTGACATTCCAAAATCCGATTAACTGGAGATCTGTAAAGGTTAGTTTAGTTTAGTTACGGTACTTTGCTTTTTCTTTTTGTGTGGGGCGGTTTTTGAAGAGAAAGAAAGAAGCGTTTTTGGGTGCCCGTTAAACAGTTGATTAGAAGAGTACTTATTTGCAAGACAACAAAAGGAATGGTTAAGAAGTATGACTGCCACCTGTTTATTGTTTTGTGCTTAATCTAGTTTTTTCTAATTAATTTTTGGGAAGGATATGGGGATATGCTTTTGGTTTAGTCAATGAGGTTTTAAAGGGGGGTGCTTTCTCGTGATATTCACGTTAGCTGATCTTATGCTAATCCCAGTATTGTTGTTTTTTACCATAATGACTCGAGTCACTTTGCTCCAGGGACGGGGTTCCATTAATAGCATGTTTAGTCAAGCTTTTTCAATCCCGGAAGAGCCATAAAAAGTAAAAAAAATTTTTAAGTTAAAGTGTTTGATCAAATTTTTTGAAGAAAAAAAAAGTGTTTTTGAGGAGAAGCAGAAGCAGTTTTAAAAAAGCAGAAAAAAATAGTTTCTCTCCAAAATCACTTTTGAAAAAAATACACTTAGAAGTAGGTTTTAAAAGCTTGACCAAACACTAATTGCTGCTCAGAAGTGACTTTTAAATTAATTAATCAAACACAAACTGCTTCTCATCAAAAGTACTTTTGAGAAAAATGCTTTCTAGAAAAAACACTTCTCAAAATAAGCTTATTTTTTAAGCTTGACTAAACGGGCTATAAATCTCATTCGCCAAAAAATTATATTGTATTATATAATGCTAAAAAAGAATACTTTATACATAATTTATTGAATCTCTTTGATATGAGAAATAATTCTTTTATATGGTAAAGGGGTTGAATAATTGCTTCAGATCACATATTTAAATCAACATTTCAAACTCCATAATACAAATTCGTAGTCCCACTATTGTTTGCTCGAATTCAATCCGATTGATTGAAATTTTTTTGTCAACTGTATAACCTTGTATATACGAGTTATCGTTTGATCAATTACCTCAATATATTATGGTTTCTCAAACATATGCCTTGAAATGCGATCTAAAAGCACTCGTACCGCTTGACAAAATTTTACAAAAATGGCTAAAGCAACTTATCAATGTCCATTGCCAAGATCGTTTATGCATGCTAGACATTACTACTACTATTTTATGTATTTCCATCAATCTTTCTCGGAGTTGAAATCACATTGCATCACGAAGAGTAAGAGGTATCTCTATGTACGAGTTATCACATTGATCAACTACCTCACTATATTATGGTTTTTCGAATGCTTGCCTTGAAATTCCGACTTAAAAGCATCATACAGCCTCATAATATTTAGAAAAGTGGCTAAAGCAACCTATCAATGTCCACTACCAAAATCGCATGTGCATGTGATCACGCACAACTCTAGTTCTAAAAAGGATAAGCGGTCGCTGCAAATTACTATCCGGTCTAAGAGTCCGGAGTCGAATCCCACATAGAACTAAGGTTTAGCTACAACTGTTCACTATCACTAAGAAAACAAGCTCGAACAATTCCTAACTTATAAATATTAAGATTCTTATGTCTAACAAATTAAAATAGTAAATTAACAACTAAAGATACTAAGGGTTGGGAAAAGATTAAGGAGGTCTAGAGTTATGATTTTCTCAATTGTCGGAATCCTTCCCGCTACGTCTTCTACAACTCGCCTAAGTATTCTCTATCGATTGTGAGTACTTTGGGTGTTGTAGCTCTCTCTCGAGCAACTACTATAATTTACCAGACGTATTCTCTCGAATTACGCTAGCTGACACTAATTCACCACTCACTACAATCGGACCAAGGTTTTATTATCTCTAATCCCGCTTTTAAACCCTCTGTTGATCTCTCAAATACGTTAGGAGTGATGTTGTTGAAGAACTACCTAAATGCGTAGTCTCTATCGAGCAGTACACACTAAATAGGCACAGTCAATTGATGGCCATTCAATCAACAGCAACAAATACGTAGTTGAACAAGTAGCGAAATCTAACGACTCAATTATATAAAAACATAACAAGAATTCATCCTACAAAAGGTTCCATCAAAACCCTAGATAACAAATTAGGTATTCATAATAGTATGCAAAAGTACAATACTAGAATTCATAACCAATAATAGAAATAGAAAGACGGGAGTGAAAAACTCGTAAAAGAATTCTCTGCCTTGCTCCTAGCGTGTTCTTGCCTCCTTAGGTCGAATCTCCTCTCCAATATTGTCTCCCCTGTGAGAAATAGGTTTAGAACCCCTTTTGTACATGTTGGGAGCGTGTAGGGTCGAAACTACCAAGTCCTAGCCGAATTAGGACATAATCCGCCCTTAGCCGTCTCGCTTGGCGTGTGGCACCAATCTGGACACCAAAATTTTTTTCACTTCTGTGCTATTCTACCATTGGCATTTTGGTTGGTACGTGGCGCCAACCTGGGCACCAAAATCATACTCCCTCTAAATTATTCTGTTTTTACTTCACTTTGCGTGCAAGCTTACTAAATCAATTCAATTTGGCTCCTATACATATAAACACGATTATTAAGCTCGAATCACAAATATTTACATCAAAGTTAACAAAATTGAGGTATAATATAAGGCAAATTACTTGCAAACAAAAATATGAATTTTTAGCCTTAACACCACCATGATAGACATTACTACTACTATATTAGGCATTTCCATCAATTTTCTTTGGACTTGAAATCCCTTTGCGTCACGACGAGTTAGAGGAGCAGCATATGGACTAATTAGAACTACTTTAACGAAGTACCACAATCATCACATGCCCACTAAAGACCACACTCCATGGCTTACATAGAGTCACTATATTATATACAACGAATGTATAATTCTTCCAAACACATAGAATACAACCATAATTATTGAGATAGACACACAAACATAGCGAAAAAACTTCATCTTTTGAGAGAGTTATGCTCCAAATACAATATACTTTTTTGGCTTACCAACATTTGTTATGATTCTTTTTGACACATTCTATAATGTCTAAAGTATGCCATTGACTTGAACATCATAGCATGATCTCTACATTATTCCTTGCAAATCTGCTAAATTTTCATTTAAATTTTGTTCTGCTTCTTTGTCTATATCTTGAAAGCAATGTACAAGCTAACAGATCTAAGAAAATATCACATCAGCTGTTTTTCTCTAGCTTTATTGCAGCATCTAAGAGATATTCACTAGAACGCTTTTGATGAATGATATATCTATTAACAGTTATCATAATAATTAATATTTTAAATGTTTTGCTTTGTACACATTATTTTCTTTTTCGTTATGCAACGCCTTTGACTGTTGAAGATATTGCACTAGAACAAGTTGATAACTACTAATGTATTTTATAATACACGATCCGCCCAAATGAGCAATCCAATAAAAGTAAGGTATATTAGCATGACGATAGGTCAAAGGGAAAGCATAAGAAAAATAAATGAGGCAGAGAATAGTAGCTCAACCTTTTTTCGAGTATAAAAACACAAGCAAACTTTTATGTCGCTATCATATGATTCATTTTGCATATTTTTTATCATGCAAGAAGTCATAGCAACACTCATTCAGTAAAGAGTGTGAGAAATTATATATGACCAACATACAACCATGAAATTGTTATGTCTCGTCAAAGATATAAAGTCTATTTCATTGTAATCAAGTTCGGTAATGACTCCAAATAACTACATTAATCTATCTAGACGAGACGATCCATACCAACTAGTATGCGTCACACCTATTGTAGATGTTATTAGAACTATTATCGACACCAGCAATTACATATCAGATATTAGTGTATCGAGTCAAACTCCCAATAACAAATATAATAATATTGTATAATAGTCTGTTTGGCCAAGCTTCTCTTACGATCAAAAGTGTTTTTTATAAACTACAAAAGATTATTCTTTTCTCGATTTGAGTTGTTTGGCAAAGATTTTTGGGGCAAAAAATTACTTTTTGGTAAAAGCATAAGCACTTTTTGAGAAGCAGAAAAAGTAGTTTATCCCAATAAACAGAAGCAGAAATAGTTTTTGTCACGACCCAAAATCCGCTGAAGATCGTGATGGCGCCTAACACCGACGTCAGGCAAGCCAACGGTAATTTACCAATTTAACTACTCATATTTTTGTGTTTTGAAATCCTGGTTTTCATTAATTGAATAGCATCAAATAGAATTTACCAAGTAAATGAAAGTATTTACACAATTATAACAACGAACAACCTGTGGAAACCCCCAAAACCCGGTATCACAAGTGCATGAGCATTTCTAAGGAATATAACAATAATACAGCATCTGTCCCGAATGTAATAAGGAAGAATAAAATAAATAATACAATGGAGACTCGATGGACTGCGATGCGTAGCCTGGAATGCAGCTCACATGAAGTCTCTCCAGTAGGTGCGCCTACGCGCCAAGGTGGCCATCAATGAACCTGTCAGATCCTGCACATTAGTGCAGAAATGCAACATGAGTACGTAAATCAACGCGTAACCAGTAAGCTTCTAGCCTAACCCCGGAGAATTAGTGAAAAGGGATTGACATCGACACTTACTAGAGGTCCAAGCAATAATATAATAATCCCGAACAGGTATGAAGTGCATATCAATAGCGAAGTAAATCTGTAAATCTCAAAGTTTCCAATTATTCTCTTTAGAGTATGAATTTTCTCAATTTTGTATTCTATCTTTGTATCTTCGAAAGTTGTCAAACTGATGTCACTAGCCTTAACTTCTTTATCTACTTGAAAGCTGATGGGAGTATGTGCCATCATCAAATAAACCCGGAGTACCGAATAAAATGTTGGGCATTAGTAGAGAGATTAACTCGCGAATATTCGGGCTACAAGCGATATAACGTACGATTCTATCGTGGACGTTCGGCTCGATCCGGAATAATGTGTACACTACCGAGGATCGAGTGGCACGAACCATAGATGCATCTATATACTGCCGAGGCGTTCAGCCCGATCCACAAGAAAAGGAAGAAAGTTACAAAATTACGAGACACGTGTTTACAACACCGTACCTGAGTACGAAATGGATATAATCTTTACCGTTTCTCAAATAATTAGCCCACAACTCAAAGTGTTAAGGCTTGGCCTAGTATACGTATAATTATTTCTAAATCAATTTTATTTATAACTTCGATTAATTAATGTCAGCAACATGAGTTCAAATAAATCAAATATTATAGGATAAGATCCTAAGTCTACCCGGACATAAACATGTTATAGCTACGTACGGACTCCTCGTACGTACGTAGCACCCACAACTAGTTGCACATAACAATAAATATCACCTACGGGGTAGTTCCGCCCTCATAGAGTTAGGCAGGAGACTTACCTCGCTCCGAAGTTCCATAACCGACTCCAATGCTACTCCAATACCTCAAACCGATGCCCGTCGGTCCAAAACTATTCAAACAACGTGCAAACCAATCAAAAATATGCTCTAATACCCATAGTTAATCAATTTAAACAATTCTCAACTCCGCTCGAAAAATCTATAAAATCAACCCTCGGGCCCACGTGCACGGATTCCGAAATTTTTCAAAGATAAACTTTACCCATAACACCACAAACTCAAATATATGATTTATTCCAAATTCCTCGTTCAATTTCGTGGTAAAAATTCAAAAATACCAATTTCTAGGTTCCTTTCAAAATCTCACAATTTCTACCAATTTTCATGCTTGAATCCATATAAAAATCATGTATTTAATTCACTATGTGAATAAATCACTTACCCTATTATAGTTGATGAAGATGGCACCCCATAACTGCTCCAAAATCGGCTCCCGTAGACGAAATGAGATGAAAATTGGGCCAAACCCCCGTTTTAAAAAACGCTCGCTTCCCAGCGCAAATTTCGCTTCTGCGGTGAGAAGGTTGCTTCTGCGATAGCCACTTCTGCGACTCCAAGTCTCGCACCTGCGAGAAACTAAGCCAGGGTCACTAGCTGCTTTTACGGCCCTCTTGCGCATCTGCGCTCACGCTTCTGCACTGCCAACTCCGCAGGTGCGGTCCCGCTTCTGCGGTGAGATGGCTGCATCTGAGGTCTCAATATTTCCCAACAAAATCTGCATCTGCGTCCCCCCTTAGCCGCATCTGCGGCCAAAACCTCGCAAGTGCGGTTACACCAGAAGACAACTGCTTCAGCCTTTCTTCCAAGTCCAAACTCGATCCGTTGACCATCCGGAATTCACCCAAGGCCCTCGGGACCTTAACCAAATATACTAACACGTCCCAAAATAAAATATGAACTTAGTCAAAGCCTTAAATTACGTCAAATAATATCAAAATCATGAATCGCGCTTCGAATCAAACTTATAAATTTTTAAATTTTCAAATTATATATCTTGTGCCTAAACGTATCAAATCAAGTCTGATCGACCTCAAATTTTGCACACAAGTCATAAATGACATTGCGAAGCTATTCCAAAGGCTCGGAATCCCAAACGGACATCGATAACATTAAAATCCACTTCAAGTCAAACAGAAGAATTTCTTAAACTTTCAAAATACCAACCTTCCACAATAAGCGTCGAAATGCTCCCGTGTGATCCGATACTCAACCCGAACATATGCCCAAGTGCAAAATCATCATACGAACCTATTGGAGCCTTCAAATCCCGATTCCGAGGTCGTTTACTCAAAAGTCATTGCTTAGTCAATTCTTCCAACTCAAAGCTTTCGAAATTAGAATTTTCTTTCCAAATCAACTCTGAACTTCCCGAAATTCAATTCCGACCACATGTACAAGTCATAATACCTGAAGTGAAGCTACTTGAGGCCTCAAACTGTCGAACGAAGCGCTAGAGCTTAAAACGACTGGTCAGATCGTTACATTCTCCCACACTTAAAGATACATTCGTCCTCGAACGTGCTAAGGACTGCTCCGGAGTTGTCCAAAATTATTGTTCAACACCTTGTGCACCTATCCGTGCCATCACAACCCAGTTGGAAACCTCATCTCGAGCCGGACCGAATGTCCTCCCTTTTATTTAGTCAATAAGCCTTAGAATACAATGCCTGATTCCAACATACGGACATCGTATCAATCACTACACACTGTACCCATACATGATCGTGCACTTGGGCTGGAATCACACCAAGCACTGCATAGTTCACATGATCCTAATAACATCCTCGACAACAATAACTGAAATTCCACAAATCCGATGCCCACAACACACCTCATGACATATGTAAGCCCTGTTCCAACTTTGGTAATACTGCCACAACGGAAGAGATGTGTAGAAATTCATAACCACCTGCCAAACCAACAAATCATTAAGTCTCTCCTCCTGGCAAGAAACATTAGCTCATTCTAAACTAAATAACGATATTTGCTCCTTAATATGCCTTATATAAATCGGATTGCACCGATTTCAGGTCAAATCGCCTCATCTCACCCAATACAAGCTTTCGGCGATAGCAATCTCAAACATTGCCAAAGTCTCATATAACACCAACAATGTGCCAACAAGCTACAAACTCTAATATAACTCGTAAGGAAGAACGAACTCTGACGGGGAATTACCCAGCCCGCGTAGCGAATAAAACGGCTGAATAGGTGCTATGAACCTCCCTCAGGGATGAAAATAAGGCATACAAAATAAGTGTAAGGAACTATGCTCAACATCTCACTGTTGCAGCGTGCAACCCGATCCAATGTGACACTGTTGCGGCATGCAACCCGAACTAAACATGACAATGTTGCGGCGTGCAACCCGATCCATAAAACATACTTGTGGCAACGTGCCACCCGATCCAAACAATATACCAGTGGCGGCGTGCCACCCAATCTGCACATCACAATCAAGATGAAAACACACATCAAGCCGTAACGCTTATACTCACGAAATGTTTGAATATCGACCACAAGCACACCAAGTGCATAATAAAATCCTGGGGAGACGGGCAGCCACATGCGCTACGAAACCCAAGCACAACTAAGGTGCGATATATGGTCTGTATCTCAAGAGCCATCCTGCTCATATAACACCACAACTACGCGGGACCTCAACACATGTGCGAATAATCAAGCTGTCTCATAACCCACATGGTACAATAGAGTATTACATGAAATAGCCGACGAAAAAAATAACATCCAATGCCCGAAGACTCTCCATAAGCAATGCTATGCTGAATGAACACACCCGGCCTGATGTAGGGCACACATCCACATTTAGACCCTCCGACGGACCTCAAGCCGATTCTGATCATACCATATTGGGCTAATAACCTTTCAAGGATCCACAATAATCTCTTTCCATGACACATAAGAACATCCGTCAAATCTGGAACAAACCCACACAGTTCACAGCCCAAAGAATAGAACGCCTCTCAGGCATAAACTCTCGGATTTGCGATATTACCATCACCTCCATACTTGGTTTCAATCCTTAACAATCAAGTGACTAAAATGTCACACTTATACAAATCTCCCCGTGAGGTACGCTCCCACAACCTTCCGCTCAGGTAGCAAAGTCTGCACATCCATACCACCAACCGTTCAAATTCTGTAAAGCGAATCAAAATCCGCAAGTCAATACAGAAAGCCCCTTCCATAGAACACCATTCTCAGGTGCCACTAAAGAAAATGCCAGCTTACTCTGAATATCTGAATTCACCCTGCTCATTTGAGCTCATGATATTCTATCAAAACACCGAACCGCAACCTTGACCTTCCCTCTAGTTCCCATGCCGCTCACTGCACCTATCATGTCACTACGCGAGAATACCAGAATTCATCATAACTCCTGAACTACTAGTAAAATAAATACTTCATTGGCTGGAAAGCCTTTTACTTAGCTCATTTCAGAAGAACCAACGCAACACGCAACTGAACTTCCAAACTGCAGAAAATACAAACCTTAAGTCGTGATCCAAACCGTCATGACTCTTTCGGAGTCCATTTAAACAACAAGGTCGTTCGAATCAAATACCTCCCAAATCAATCAAGGTATGGTGGTTGTCAAGCCCGCACGTATAACCACAAACCACATGCATAACTTCACACCGAAGGAACTGATCATCGCCACAATCATGCTGACTAAACCATTACTAACCAATCCAACTTCTTTCAATTTACTCTTTACCTGACTTAGAAATATGATAGCTCCAGTCACAATATAACGAACTCAATACGCACTCACCCCGAGTGACCCGAATCGCGAGACCACATCGTTTCAATACTCAGAACCATCCCATACCTTTTTTATGTGCTCAATATCATCTCCGACTGGTGCACCTATTCTGCAAGACCGTCCGCGAATCCGAAGCTATTTCTTCCTTTCTCTAATACTGCACCGCATACCCGATGATAACATAGAACATTCCAAGACCATTCGCAGTCCACCGTGAAACTCGATCCTTAACCACACAACATATCCGAAATCCTTAGGCACTGCACTTAAATTCTTGAATGCACTAGAACCGTTGTCGAGAGTCACCCACTCTGACCTAATCCCGAATATATCCAAACTTCAAAGCTAGGCTAGCACATGAACACCCTCTCAAAAAAGCAACCGGCTGAATTCTTTTCCTCGTACATTACATCCACCAGAAGCATAAACTCTAAGTCATCCCAAATCCTGCACCTCAAATTGATAAGGCGAAGTATAGCACACATTCATCGAGTCCCTTGTTCGAATTACTCCTGACATTCCCCTTTTTCCCTAGTCATAATTATTCTATCAACGCATCAATAACTAGAAACCGCACAAGCAGACAACCACGCGATCCAATCATAAACGGTGGGGCTCCCCTATTTAGCTTTAAGCTACCACCACATAATGTAAAGACCACAACGATTTCTCCTTCTCAATTACCATGATCTCGCAGCGTTAACCCACCAAATTTCTCGAAGTCTTTTGTTAAGATTTTCATGAACATTCTGAATAATCAGTCATGATTGCATATTTGACCTTCTGCTGGGTAGTAAGTAGAACTCCTCGTAGAACTTTATCAAAATCACGCAACCGTTAACCTGCTCGCAGGAGATAACCCAACTGTGGAATTCCTTACCGACACCTTCTAACGATGTTGCACTGGGCATAACTACCACGTAATCAGTAATTCTCATGAGCCCATGCTCGCCCACCGGCTGTATAAGTCTGTTCCTTCCCATTGACATCAACTAAAAGTTCAACAATACCTTCCAAACTCAAAGCCATGTTGTATCCGAAAGGATAATCAAATCTTCACACCCCTCTTTATTTCAAGCAAACTCCTTTCTACCATATTCAATCTTTCTGCGTACAGTAACCACCATTTCAATTATAACCCGTGGACCTAGTCACCTTCCACCATGCCCTCCCAAATCTCTCAAATCTTCCTCAAGGTACGTGGCCATCCTACCATAGAATCCCTATGCTACTCTGCCACTCCCACTTCGGTCAAACCATATCCTTTAGGCAACTTCTTGACCTCCGCTTCTCATACTTGACCTGCTAGTAATTCATCCATTGTGTGACACATCCTACCATGTCCTTCCTCATACTCCGCTGCCCAAATGTTGAATCAAATCAAATCCATACCTATAGAACCAAAACTAATGAATTGCTACCAACTCTAAACCTCCTAGGAGATCATCTTTCTCGAGCCATCAACATTAGAAATACCAATTCGATTCTAAATCGTTGCACACCGCTATCTCTGACAACCGCCCCTCAGGCACCATTTCACAACACCTTGCCTCCGAAGGCAAAATCAAAAATACCATACCACCGGCGAACCTTAATGCGTTCAAATAAGGACAATGACACCGCATCACGATGAAAATTCCACCACACTCAAAACCAAATCTCATTACTCCATCAACCAAAACCTGAACATCCATAGTCCGAATGCCTTTCCTTTGTTGGAATTAAATGCTGAACCTCTAAATCATGCACTGAAGAATCCTCTTTTCAAGTCATTCACTGACTCGAAACATAGTCAAGCACCATGCCATTATACCAACACTGTGCGATAACGATGTATGAACATCATAGCATCCATGCATAGCCTTGAAACCGTCGGAAATACGGCTACTGAGCTAAAATAACAGAACATCTTTCCGCAAGGCGACAACAATAACCTGCCCGAACACGCAGCGAAAACATCCTGCACCACATCTGTAGTAGCACTACAACTCCTCGATGTACAATTGACAACAAGTGCCTCACGTCGAATAAGCTTGAGTAGGAAGGAAATAAAGGCACAAGTCTCAGTGGAATCAAACTGCACGACGAGGAAATCAAGAAGGGAAGTGCTCCTAACAGCTTGTAGTCTCTCGAAAATAAGTACAAACGTCTCCGCACTGATCCGCAAGACTCTACTAAACTTGCTCATGACTAATGAGACCTAAGTGAACCTATGGCTCTGATTCCAAGCTGTCACGATCCAAAATTTGCTTAAGGTCGTGATGGCGCCTAACACCGCCGTCAGACAAGCCAACGGTAATTTACCAATTTAATTACTCATATTTTTGTGCTTTAAAATCCCGATTTTCATTAATTGAACAACATCAAATAGAATTTACCGAGTAAATGAAAGTATTTACACAATTATAACAACGAACAACCCGTGGAAACCCCCAAAATCCGGTGTCACGAGTGCATGAGCGTTTTCTAAGGAATATAACAATAATACAGCATCTGTCCCGAATGTAATAAGATAGAATAAAATAAGTAATACAACGGAGACTCGATGGACTGCGATGCGTAGTTTGGAATGCAGCTCACATGAAGTCTCTCCAGCGAGTGCGCCTATGCGCCAAGGTGGCCATCAATGAACCTGTCAGATCCTGCACATGTAGTGCAGAATTGCAGCATGAGCACGTAAATCAACGCGTACCCAATGAGTATCTAGCCTAACCCTCGAGAAGTAGTAACGAGGGGTCGATATTGACACTTACTAGAGATCCAAGAAAAAATATAATAATCCCTAATATGTATGAAGTGCACATCAATAGCAAAGTAAATCTGTAAATCCCAAAGTTTCCAATTCTTCTCTTTAGAGTATGAATTTTCTCAATCTTGTATTCTATCTTAGTATCTCCAGAAGTTGTCATGTGTC
This sequence comes from Nicotiana obtusifolia, assembly GCA_002018475.1. NCBI lineage: Eukaryota > Viridiplantae > Streptophyta > Magnoliopsida > Solanales > Solanaceae > Nicotiana > Nicotiana obtusifolia. The sequence goes on along the minus strand of MCJB01052549.1, from coordinate 4,494 downwards.
ATCATCAAATAAACCTGAAGTACCGAATAAAATGTTGCGCGTTAGTATAAAGATTAACTCGTGAATATTCAGGCTACAAGCGATATAACGCACGATTCTACCGTGGACGTTCGGTCCGATCTGGAATAATGTGTACACTGCCGAGGGTCGAGCGGCACGAACAATAGATACATCTATATACTGCCGAGACGTTCGTCCCGATCCACAAGAAAAGGAAGATAGTTACGGAATTACGAGACACGTGTTTACAACACCGTACATGAGTACAAAATGGATATAATCTTCACCGTTTCTCAAATAACTAGCCCACAACTCAAAGTGTTAAGGCTTTTCCTAGTATACGTATAATTATTTCTAAATCAATTTAATTTATAACTTCGATTAATTAATGTCAGCAACATGAGTTCAAATAAATCAAATATTACAGGATAAGATCCTAAGTCTACCCGGACATAAACATGCTATAGCTACGTACGGACTCCTCGTACGTACGTAGCACCCACAACTAGTTGCACATAACAATAAATATCACCTAGAGGTAGTTGCACAACTACTCCAATACCTCAAATCGATGCCCGTCGGTTCAAAACTATTCAAACAACGTGCAAACCAACCAAAAATATGCTCTAATACCCATAGTTAATCAATTTAAACAATTCTCAACTCTGCTCGAAAAATCTATAAAATCAACCCTTGGGCCCACGTGCACGGATTCCGAAATTTTTCAGAGATAAACTTTACCTATAACACCACGACCTCAAATATATGATTTATTCCAAATTCCTCGTTCAATTTCGTGGTAAAAATTCAAAAATACCAATTTCTAGGTTCCTTTCAAAATCTCACAATTTCTACCAATTTTCATGCTTGAATCCATATAAAAATCATGTATTTAACTCACAATGTGAATAAATCACTTACCCCATTATAGTTGATGAAGATGGCACCCCATAACTGCTCCAAAATCGGCTCTCATAGACTAAATGAGATGAAAAATGGGCCAAACCCCCGTTTTAAAAAACGCTCGCTTCCCAGCAAATTTCGCTTTTGCGGCTCCAAGTCTCGCACCTGCGAGAAACTAAGCCAAGGTCGATAGCGCGTCTTTGGCCCTCTTGCACATCTGCGCTACCAACTCCGCAGGTGCTGTCCCGCTTCTGCGGCGAGATGGCCGCATCTGCGGTCTCAGCACTGCCCAACTAAATCCACATCTGCATCCCCCCTTGGCCGCTTCTGCAGCTTCGCACCTGCGGCCAAAACCTCGCAGGTGCGATTACACCAGAAAGCAGCTGCTTCAGCCTTTCTTCTAAGTCCAAACTCGATCTGTTGACCATCCGGAATCCACCCCAGGCCTCCGGGACCTTAACCAAATATACTAACATCAATACGAACTTAGTCGAAGCCTTAAATTACGTCAAACAATATCAAAATCATGAAATCGCGCCTCGAATCAAACTTATAAATTTTTAAATTTTCAAATTATATATCTTGTGCCGAAATGTATCAAATCAAGTTTGATCGACCTCAAGTTATTCACACAAGTCATAAATGACATGGCGAAGCTACTCCAAGGCTCGGAATCCCAAAAGGACATTCATAACATTAAAATCCACTTCAAGTCAAATTTAAGAATTTATTTTCAAAATACCAACCTTCCACAATAAGCACCAAAATGCTCCCGGGTGATCCGATACTCAACCCGAACATACGCCAAAGTCCGAAATTATCATACGAACCTATTGGAGCCTTCAAATCCCGATTCCGTGGTCGTTTACTCAAACGTCATTCCTAATCAATTCTTCCAACTCAAAGCTTCCGAAATTAGAATTTTCTTTCCAAATCAACTCCAAACTTCCCAAATTCAATTTCGACCACACGTACAAGTCATAATACCTGAAGTGAAGATACTCGAGGCCTCAAACCGCTGAACGACGCGCTAGAGCTTAAAAACACCATTAACAAATATTGTATATAGCAAAATAACCTTACTTAGTTTGAACTATTAAGTAATATATAATGACTGTTGCGATTAGGGGTGGCAAAGGGTCCGGTCCGGTCACGGACCGGAATTTTTTTCCGATCCGGTACATTTACTGGGCCAGAACCGGACCTAACCGGTCATTTCCAGTCCGGCCCCCCGGCTAAAATCTCTCCGACCGGATCGTGACTGGTACCGTGGCCGGTCTACCGGTTTTATCCGGTCCGGTCCGGTCTGGCCGGTCACCCGGTTAATATTCTTTTCTTTTTTTTAATTTTATTGCTTTGCCAAAATTCCAGAAAGGTCTGGACATCGATGTTCATCATTAAGACATCGATGTCTGGCCAAGGTTTAAGCTAGACATCGATGTTCAATATCAAGACATCGATGTCCAGACCTTTCTGGAATTTTGCCAGCGTGAATTTGATTAAGCAAATTATTTATTTGAAAAACCAATTGTTTTGAAAAAATGTTTTAATGTTTATTTGAAATCGATGTTAACTTTGAGCCAAGTTCTTAAAAACGAAAGATGATTCAAAATAACATTAAGACTCAAAACAAAAATTAAGACTAAAAGACGACATCTTTACAAAGTTTGAATTAGTTTCAAAATTTATAATTAGATTCAAATTTCAAACCTTGAAATATATTCAAAGTTAGTAAAATTATAAAATATAAGAACACAAGAGTTGTGATGTGAACTTGGAGCAATTTTATTAATATGTAATTTGATGTATAAAATTACATTCTTTTAAACATGCTCGCTAGTTTTTTTAATATAGCTGTAGGCTTTTCCTTTGGAACAGGTTGTTGTTGTTCCGGTTCGTCGTCGTCTTCTTCTTGATCTTCTTCATCTTCCGTCTCGTTGGTTTGATTCCCTTCTTCGCTTGTTCCGTCGCTCAATATTTGATCCATGTATGCTCTATCCTTTTTCTGTGAAAGCTCCGGTATTCCAAAGTTTCTTCGCTCTGCTCTGATCCAATCTCTGAATAGGACTCCTGTCTCCATTGCTTCTTCTCTCAGTGAATGTCAATGATCTCCAATCTGAAATCTTCCCTGGCTGAAAGCGCTCTCCGATGCAACAGATGACGCTTGAATTGTCAAGATATCACGGGCCATTTTTTAGAGTATTGGAAATTGTGCTTCTTGACTCTTCCAGTAATCCAATAGATCGTGAGTTCCAAAACTTATCAGTTTCTTCGGATACTGGATCAAGTAGACTTGGAACTCGCTGTATTCCTCTCCGTAGTCATCTTGTTCTGAAAGCAGCCTCTGATCAAGTCCTCCGAAGCTGCTCATCCCAGCATGTCGTTTGCTTACTTGAGAAGTATTTTCACCGGTTGAAAGTATCGGTGCAGTTGGTGTAGCACTCTCTGCCCAAGCTCTGTACTTTGCGAAAATAGCCTGAAAATCAGTAGAAACTTTACCTCGAGCAACATCTACACTCGAGTACTTGTTAGTTGCAATTTCAACAGGTGTTATATCTAAATTTGTGTATATTTCCTGAACAAGTCGTTCAGTTACCCTTTAACTTAAATGCAGGATGCAACACAGAAGCAATGTAAAAAAGTTGAGGAATTGGGAAAAAATATTTTTTAAACTTTTCAATCATGGCATCTACAGCCATTTTATATGAAGCGTATTGCCTATATAATTTCAATAATTCGGATATGCCGGCTATATAGTATAACATAGTAGGAGTAGTTGGATAATACTGTCCAGAAAATTCTAAAGTCGCATGATAAAATTTTTCTAAAAACTGGAGGAGATGTTCAACAAGGTTCCAATCTTCCTCCTTAAGGTGGTAAATATCCATAAAATATTTATTATACATTTGAGTTATTGGTTCTCTATATTCGTAAGCAACCGTTAATGCTTCATATAGAGTGTTCCACCTAGTAGAAACTTCTTTTGGAACTCTCCTAATCGGCATTCCTAATTCTATACATTTTCTTTCCCATTCTCTTTTTCTTTGTTGATTTTTATTTCTAAAAATAAAGGCAATAGCTACTTTAACTTTTTCAATAATGTTGTTAAATAAGTCAAGACCATCCTTGACTACTAAGTTGTAGATATGACATGCACATCTAACATGAAAAAATTCCTCAAAAAGGAGGGTTTAAAATAGGTCTTAAATTCCTAAGTGCTTCTGTGTTGTTCGTAGCATTATCTACTGTAATACTAAAAACTTTATTAGTCAAACAATAAGCACGACAAACAGATAAACAGTTTTGGAAATATAATTTCCCGTGTGTGGTTCATCAACTACTTTATATGCAATTATACGCTTTTGGAAGACCCAATCAGGATCTATCCAATGAACAGTAACAGTAATATAATCGCAGTTATTAGTTGAACGACCCATATCAGTTGTAAGACATACTCTAGTGTCAAAGTTATCAAATAAATATCTTAAATAATCTCTATATTCATTTTTAAATTTAATAATATCATTTTTTACAGTTGTTCTTGGAAAACCTTTAAAGGAAGGATTATATGTAGCTTGGATATATCGAACA
>MCJB01052548.1:0-31763 GCA_002018475.1 Nicotiana obtusifolia | reverse complement strand
GGCCTCATGTCCGGGCATGGTGTTGTTTTCAACTTGGTTGTTGAACTCGTCGTTGATTTGTGCCATGATTAATCTGTAACCTGAAAAACAGAGAATTCTGCAAAGAGCAAGTGTAAAATTATGTTTGAAAGAGAAACGTATCAAAAGTTCACTAATATCCTTGGCCCCACGGTGGGCGCCAAACTGTTTACCCTTAAAACCGGATAACAATTGAATTTATTCGTGGTGCTAAGGATCCGTGAATCAATTTGATACAATATGAAGATATGATGTAGAAGATTAACGTATAATAAGTAAAAGAATAGTCAAATCACAAGTATCCAGCAGCCGTTGATGAAATATGAGAAATAGGGGAGTATTTTGATGAACAACAGTATAGAAATGAATAATAACAGAAATATATTGTTCTTCTCTTTTTAATGTGTCGTCCTTTACAATGGGGGATCAATGCCCTTTTTATAGGTAAATGAAAGAGTCCTAAATAAAGTAAAAGGTTGATTACAAGGCAAATCCCATTCATTACGGGATTGAATATCCCAAGATGATAGCATAACGGCTATAACAGTTGAGGAAATTGCTCCTGGCGAGATATCCGGGATTGGCGATATATACGGTCCAAAGCCGATCCTTTGTTACGAGGCATCCTATGGTCGGCCATATCGGTTGTCCTATTTCGGATGTCCCGGCCTACATGCCCGACTTGTTGAATTCGAACCGGAATGGCCCGGTCTCAAATTACAACCGGTCTCAACCTTACTCGACTGCATCCGACCCAATACAAGGATCATATTTTTATGGGCTATTTGTCACCCGATAGTAAGACTGAACGAGAGGGTGCTTTGGGTGGACTAACTTTAAGAAGAAGAAAAACCTACACCTAAGTGATGAACGTGAAGTTTTTCAAACCAGACTAAATTACAATCCGTACATAGTTGTAATGTTTTGGAATGGTAAAAAGAGAATGACTAATGCTTTTCTATGTTGGAATTGTAGACTCCTCCTTGATAGGAGATTTGAATGGAGACACGCAACATGCAACGAGTGATGTTGGATTAAATTTGTGAATTATAAGAAAGGCAATCATAAAACCACGTGATTATAAATTGCTGTGTACTAACAAATATGTTTGCATAAAAGCCTTGCTTCTCCCCAGTGTCTCTTGCCACTTGCCAAGTGAAGATCAAGGATTCAAACCCCGTCTCCCACAACAAAATTACATTAAATAAAATGATATCATGTCCTTAATACTGTAATAGTATCCAAATGAGTGAATAAATAAATAATAAATAGATCTTATGGACATTAACAGGGAGGGTAACATGTTAGAGTCAATCAAATTAGGCTGTAAATAATGTTTGCACAAGTTGTAAGCAAAACATTAATTCATAAATAAGGAAGTTACTGTTCTGAAATTAATAAACCAAAAACAAACAAAAAAACCAATGGGCTAAAGACCTATTTATTCGCTTGCTAAGCCCATACACGTGTTTCGAAGGCCTAAGTGCACAGATAGCCGATATTTGGACCGCTATTTAAGCCATATACTAAAGACATTTTACCTCCTATAGCAAAGATATTCATCCTCTTTATTATAAATTTAAATTATTTTAAAATATTATTTTTTATAGTTATTTTTATATTTTATAATAAAATAAGTATTTATGGTATATACTATCATTGAGGCATAAAATATGCTATTTTATGTTTTTCCTCTCTTTTAGACAGCTGAACACACTTATTTTTAATGTGATTGTTATTACTGTATTCATGAATATATGGCGCGAATACATGTGATTACATGCCCGTACCTGGACTGCCTTGATTTTAGGCGTTTTTTGCTGCTGTATTCATGAATGCATGGTGCGAATACATGTGAATACATGCGCGTACAACTGGACTATCCTGATTTTTAGGCGCTTTTTGCTGCTGTGTTCATGAATACAACATCGCGAATACAGCGAATACACTACCACAACAACTGAATAACTGCTATAGAAAATAATTATGTATATGATAGCTATAGAAAATTAATATGCACTAAATAATAGTGATTTATGAAAATTCCTCTATCCTAAATTCATAAAATTTTGCTAGTCTAACCATTTCGAAACAATTTTAGACATATGGGACTAAAATATTTGCATCCTAAGTTACAAATTTAGGCACATATAACTAAAGTTCATGTATTTTGCAAAAAGGTCAGGCATATATGACTAAAGTTCAAATATCATCTGCATCAAGCATATATGGCTAAAATTCAGGTCTTTTTGTACATATGCTGAAGCTTATGCATTTTTGCCTACTAAAGTCCAACCGTATATGCATGAACTTGGAAAAATCTGGCAGCTTCAGTTTTTTTTTGCCTTCTTCCTTTAAGCTGCAGCTGAAATTTTGATCAAATTCACTCTAACTTTTACCGAACGGTCCCAAATTTAAAATATGTTTTTTTCAGATGTACCAAATCTATTGAAGCGATATCCCGTTCAAACAAATAATAATTTTGCGGAATCTTAAATTTCAAGCTTTTTCAATTAAGATTCAACTGGTTCTCCACGTATTCAATTAACCAAACCAAAACTAGTTAGGTGAAGATCCCCAAAACACCATTAACCAAGGGTGTGTTTGGTACGAAGGAAGATGTTTTTCATGGGAAATATTTTTCTAAAAAATGTATTCACGGAAAATGAGTGGTTTTATCATTTATTTCTCACGTTTGGTTGGTCTGAGAAAATTTTTCTCCGAAAAATATTTTCTAGTGTTTGAGTAGATAGTAGAAAATATTTTTTAGGAAAATAATTTTTTATGCTACTCTCCTCACGCCCCTTCCCCCAAGTCCCTATGTTTCCAGTGATCTTCCCCTCCCCTCTCCCCCTCCCCTCCAAATACCCAACATTTTCATGACTTTATTTTCTTCAAGAATTTAATTATTCTTCTAAAAATTCACACAAATCCAAAGGAACTAATGTGTTGCTCTATTTTTTTACGCAAAAATAACGTTGAAATTTGTGATCCAGCAACTAAAAAAATACTCTTTTTTTGGTTGACAAAAAAAGTATTATTTCTACAACATGAAAATAAAATACTCATTTTGTTGAAATGAAAGAAAATACTTTTTCTACCTCATGAAAAGAAAATACTCATGTTGTTGAAATGAAAGAAAATACTTTTTACTACATCATTTTGTTGAAACGAAAAAAAATATTTTTTCTACATCATGAAAAGAAAGTACTATTTTGGTTAAAATAAAAAAAAAACTATTTTTAAATCGTGAAAAGAAAATACTCATTTGTTGAAATAAAAAAAATACTCCATCTATAACATGAAAAGAAAATACTATTAATAATATTTTTATTTAGGGTGGGGGTGGGTGAGTGGGGTGGGATTGGGGTGGGTGGAGTTGGGGTGGGGCTGGGGGGTGGAGTGGTGAGGGTCGGTGGGAATGGGAAATGGGAGAAAGGTTGAAAAAGAGTTTTAGAAAATATTTTCCTTCTCTTGATAGGGAAAACATTTTCCGAAAAATATTTTTCTTCCGTACCAAACACACCCCTCAATAGATTTCAAGATTTTCGGGTTCAAAAATTGCAAGCTGACAGGTTCTAAAAATTTCAAACTCGCTTTTATTAATAAAGTAAGTATTTTCCGTTTAATAATGGGTACCAGTTAAAAAAATTGGAGACACTGGATATAGCTTATATAGCGGGCAAATTTTTACTGTTTCGAGCCTTTTGAGTGGCCTTTTGGATATGGCCCTCCACATTTAAAACTGGAAGCCCAGAATTTTGCTTGCCCAAATCCATGCCCATAAAGTTCTTAACTTCAACATATGTTCGGCCCATCAGTTTTGAAAATGAGCGAGAGTCCATTACAACACAACAGTGGAACTTGCTTCCTTCTCCGGCGAAAAATCGGGTGGTATGTTCCTCTCTGCTCTCTATCTCCACTATTTTCTTCTGAACCCTAATAAAGTAAGCTCGGAATTCGACTTTTCACACTTACTTTTTATATGTTCTCAAGTTAGTTTCATTTTTAGTTACTATATAACAATTAATAGTATCAATTTCCATTGCCTAGCTTCTGTCCATTATCATAAAAAAGGAAAAAAGAAAAAAAAAAGTTAATAGTATCTATTATCTGAGTATTTCTCTTGAAAGTTGAAGACTTTGTATATTGAGTTGCTGTGTGTTTGCAATAACTTTAGGGGCCATTTTGTAAATACTAATTATGAAAGGATTATAGTACACGATTGTTCTGTTGTGAATAATAATACGTGGATTTTTATGGGATGAATGATAATACATGAATTGGCATGCAGAGTTTGTGATGCCAAAATAAGAAATAGCTTTATCTTGGTATGCTGAATGCACATATTTTTATTCCACATTGTATCCTGTATAAGTAACAAATTTAATCTCGTATAACTTATGGAGGTATTGTTGTGCAGTGTTTTTTTAACCTAAAAGGCTAAAACCAAATGCTGTATTAGTAATGCAATGTTTCGTACCTGAAAACAAACGTAGTAGTATTAATGCCGAGTATTATTTTTCCTCTAAAAGAAGAGAACTCACATCTTCTACATCAGTTAGGTGCGACAGAATGGTGACTTGAATGTTTAACTTTGCTGTTTTATTTCTGGATATTATTGGTTGAAGCGTTAGCAGCATTATCAGATAGGTTAATTTTTTGTCTTTATTCAGTTCCCTTCTTCTCCAGATATTGTATTTGCCAGAAATTGCCTTTTAAGTAAAAATATTACATGATCAATCTCTTACGTGATTACCCTGTTTGTTTTACAGGTGACAAAGAGATGGAGTTTCTATGAATTGGTCTTATACATGGAGGAGAGCCATGGCATTTGCAAGCTTTAATGGCTCTCTTTGAAAGAGATGAGGAGGTGTTCTCTTTTTGTTTTTTCGTACCATTGTCAACTCTTATCTTATCATCGATACTTGGGTTCTGTGATAAAACACACCTCATTCTTTTGCTCTTCAGCTAATTGCGCGGTTGAAAAGCTTTCTTTCCTTCCTTTAACTGTTGCGAGACCCTTTCCAGATTATTCGCCTAAAAAAGCCTCCATTAGAGACTCTGAACTCGTGCATCATGTAGCAACTTCTATTAAGCAGCGTTACTCTGAGCACATTCGCCGTGTTTTAAAGCCCTTTGAATCAAAAATCAGACCTGACCACATCATTTGGGTTCTCATGACTGTGAAGAATGATTACAAACTAGTTCTGGATTTCTTTGACTGGTGGTGTCAACGGAGGGACCCATCAATTGAAGTCCGTTGTATTATCGTGCATATTGCCGCTGCTCAAAAAGATGCTAGGACAGCACATAGGCTTATTCATGATTTTTGGAAAAGACCCAGAGTAGATGTGACAGTTTCCTTCTCACAGTTTCTTGAAAAATTAATATACACTTATAAGGATTGGGGTTCTAATCCATATGTTTTTGATATTTTCTTCCAAGTGCTTGTTGAGTTGGGAATTCTAGATTATGCAAGAAAACTTTTTGATAAGATGTTGCACTATGGCTTGGTTTTATCTGTCTCTTCATGTAACTTATTTCTTTCTCGTCTCTTGCATGATATTGAGGGGCACAAAATGATGCTTAAGGTATTTAATGAATTTTCGGAAGTGGGTGTTTGCTGGGATAATGAATCTCATAATATAATGATCCATTCTCTTTGTCGGATAGGAAAAGTTAAAGAAGCTCATAACTTACTCCTGCAAATGGAGCCGAGGGGCTGTATGCCTGATATTGTAAGTTACAGCACAGTGATTAATGGATACTGTGCTACTGGACAGCTTGAACAAGTCTTGAAGATCATCAAAGAAATGCAAGTAAAAGGATTGAAGCCAAATGCTTTTACTTTTAACAGTATAATTCTTCTTTTGTCTAAGACTGGCAAAGTACTTGACGCCGAGAAAATCCTGAGGGAGATGACTTCCCAGGGAGTCGCTCCAGATAATGTTGTTTACACAACTCTTATAGATGGCTTCTGCAAAACTGGGAACATAAATGCTGCATACAGACTGTTCAATGAGATGCAGTGTTTTAACATTACTCCTGATTTGGTTACATATACTGCCCTTATTTCTGGTCTGTGTCAAACTGGAAAAATTGGTGAAGCAAATACGCTCTTAAATGATATGCTTGGCCGGGGATTAGAACCTGATGAATTCATTTATACTGCGCTTATTGATGGTCATTGCAAGGCAGGGGAGATAAGTGCAGCCTTTTCTCTTCACAACAAAATGGTTCAGATGCAGTTGGTGCCAAATATTGTGACTTACACTGCACTGGTAGATGGGCTTTGTAAACTAGGGGAACTTGATACAGCACACGAACTTCTCCATGAGATGTCTGGAAAGGGTCTTGAACTGAATATCTACACATACAACTCACTTGTTAATGGTCTTTGTAAAGCTGGAGATGTAGAGAAAGCAATAAAGTTAATGAAAGATATGGAAGATGCAGGGATCCATCCTGATGCTTTTACTTATACTACTGTAATGGATGCATATTGCAAATCTGGAGAGATGGGCAAGGCTCATGGACTACTACGTCAGATGTTGCTCAGAGGACTTCAACCAACAATAGTTACATTCAATGTTCTGATGAATGGTTTTTGTATGTCAGGGATGCTAGAAGAAGGTGATGAACTGTTGAAGTGGATGTTGGTGAAGGGCATAATACCAAATGCTACCACCTACAATTCTCTTCTGAGACAGTACTGCGTTCGAAATAATATGCGTATGACGTCAGAAATTTATAAGGGGATGCTGGGCCAAGGAGTTGTACCAGATGCCAATACCTTTAACATATTGATACGAGGACATTGCAAAGCTAGAAATATGAAAGAGGCTTGGTTTTTGCACAAGGAAATGATCAAGAAGGGATTTACTCCCACAATAGATACTTATCATGCACTCATCAAAGGTTTTTTAAAGAGGAAAAAGTATTCTGAGGCCAAAGAAATGTTTGAAGAGATGAGAAGGGAAGGTTTGTTGGCAGATAAAGAACTTTACTCCATCTTTGCGGATATGAACTATGAACTAGGGAATTTTGATTTGGCGCTTGAGCTTTGTGATGAAGCATTAGAAAAGTGTGTTTCAGACAAGACTGATAACAGGAATACATGATAGTTCTCTGTGATATAAATCTTCTGATAAAAGAGTTTCAGCTGTATTTGTGCTGCTACAGAAAGCAGGAACCTGAAATTGCAGTCATCATCCAAGAACCTTGGTAAATCTTCCACACCATAGAAGAATAAGCTGCCATAAGAATTATGCTAAATTTTGACTAGCTTACTGCTAGATATTCTTCTTTAGCTAGCGTACCAAATACTTCAGCACGTGGTCTTTTTCTTTTTCGGGGATAAATCAGCTTCAAATTTGTTGTTTCAGGTCTCTTGAACTACAGCAATATATTGATTGGCTGACTGTTGGTCAAAATTTGGTACCAGCATATGGGAAAATCACTAGTCATTGAAGCATCCAGGAACTAGTGCCTCGAGAAACTTCAAATTGTGGAAAAGAATGATGGTACTTGGCTGCCCAGAAATATGCCATGTTCTTCAAATTTCCGAGCAGTCCCAAAAAGTTGACAGCTTGATGGATTTCTTTCATGGCTTGCATGTATCAGATAAGGTCTCTATTAGCTTTGTCGTAGGTTTGGTTAATTGAGCTGTGAGCATGAACACCGACATGCTCAAGAACAGAATCCTTGGATGGCCAGAGGGATCTTGCTTATAGCTGCTTCAAAGGTTTTGTTTATTGTCAGAATTGTGTCCATCCAGAGGAAGAAAACATAGAGGCTGCAGGTTTTGAAAATCTCCAGGAATTTTCTGTTATTATTAGACCATGTTACATTAAATCTCGGACCTTTGATCTCCTTCGCTAGTAGATTCACCAGTATCAAAGCTTCATGATAAACTAAGCACTCTCAGACTTTTTCATTTGAGGAACCTAGAGCCTGAGAGAAATGTGACTTTATAAGTCTGGATTAGCATTACGAGCATTTTCAGAAGAAAAATGCTCTCAGAGATGTTTCCGCATCGTGTTAGTGGTGATCTTGTTGCTGATTTTGAAACTAGCCATAATAAATCAGGTGCATTGCTCCTCATGATGCTAAGTCTTTTTGTGCGGACAAGCCAATTCAAGTTGTTACTCTTTTAAATCATCAGATGATTATTTGAAACAGCTGAGCCCATTATACTTGGTAATTGTGTATTGTTAGTCACTTCTATTTCTTCAAGGAACCAAAATTGAGTACAATTTTTAAATGCATGCTGCAATTTAGCATGTACTGCACTTTTGCTTCTTTTTTCCCCTTCACTTAGATCTGTAGCACGCGATGCAGGGAGGTGAAAGGAGGACTGATGGTCAGCTTTAAGAAATTCCTGCTTGGATAGGAAAAGAAGCATGAAAGCTAGGTAAAGGTTGCAAATTGAATTGACTGTCAGTTTCCTCCAGTAGTTTAGTATGGAAACAGATAACTCTAGAATGTACTTCCTTTTTCAGTTTCCTCCGGTCATTTGTAGTGGAAAGTGGATAACTTCGGAATTGACTTCTTTTATAAGGGTACAAAAGTTAGAGTGGACTTGTATGTGGTTGTGTTATCCTTTTTTTTGTGGTGGTTGTTTGGGGGGNGGGCGTTCGCGGTGGGGGCTTTCTTGGGTGTTGAGGATGTTAAGTCAGAGGTTCCAAGGGGCAGCCATATATTAACCTATATTTGATTTCCATAGCTGCAGAAGTGGTAGTGAGTGATCTAACATTCATCTTTCTTCGTGAATCAGGTGTTGTGGGCCTGGAGTTCTACTGCAATGAAGTAAACTACAGGATACCATCAAAGATTGCCATCCATCTGTGTATTGAATAAAGATCCCAGTTGATTGTGCTTTCTAAGCTTGGAATAGATGTGAAAGAGCACCGGAAGACTAGATTAAGATTCTGGAGAGGCTGTTATTTCGATAGGTGGAAGTAGTAGTTCAAGGAATGCATGATTGTTTAACCTGGTTAAAACTGTTGGGGGAGGTTATATGATAATCAATGGCTTTCTTGATATGTATGAAAGTTTTAATTGACTCGCGGTTTGCTAGCTATGCCATAGACGTGTGGCATCAGTTTCAGGAGAGGTAAATTTGCAAAATCATGCAAAGCAAACTTCGAATTTAAAGCCAAAGCAGTATTAATCAAGTACCTGTTCCATTTTTTTTTCTTGTGTGTCACACTTCCGCCGAATCTAAGGTAGCTTTGCTCTTTTATTCTGTTTTGTAATGTTTTTATTTAATTAAAGCCTTGTAGATCAAGCTGTGGAAACAGACTCTTGCAAAAAACAAGGTAAAACAACATATAATAAACCCATTGTGGTTCAGCCTTTCCCTCAGCGAGAGTTTAATGCACCGGACTGCCTTTATCTTAGACCTTGTATTATTGTCTACATTATTTGATATGCCGTGTGTTCTGTGGTTGAAGTGTTTGGTACTTAAGAGAGAGGACGATCATAACGTTTTTAGGGTTGGTCATGGTTTTAATCTTACAGTTGATTTCTCTTCTGCAACAAGATATACAGTTGCTCCGACGCAAACTATAGCTTGTGTATTAGTATATAACTGATGTCATAGTCACACTGAAATTTCTACAAGCTAAAGCTAGTCAAATGCAGCAGGCAGTAAAGAACAAGGACCGAGCAGAAATTTGATTTAGCAATGTGACCATCTGAAGGTGCAGAGGGACCTGGGCTCTCAGCAGCCCTCACTGTCTCCTTCGAGCAAGTGTAGTTGCAGCGACTTGGACGAACCACTCTGTATACGCCGGTGCTTGTTAAAACATAGGTATCCTTTCTGTTATCCTGTCCAAATGAGAATATGTAACCTAAAGCAGGCAATGGACTATTGGGTACTGAGCTGCAGTTGAGAGGGGAATCATGAGCACAACTAAATGGTATGCCTCTTGTTGTAAAGTTCCCACTATTGTATGGATTTTCTTGAGCTGCCCAGAAATTCTTAGCATACAAATCTCCATATAGGTAACTGCAAATTTAACCATCCTTCTGTTAAGTTTGGTTTGCAAAATTTGAAGTTGCTTCAATTATATATCTAAATGGGTGTTCATATTTACCTTCCATATATGCAGGGATCAGTCTTGGAGCGATAAATATAGCCACCTGAGATAGCTGCAGATCCAACCTCTTTATTTATATCAGAATGGTTGTATCCTAATACTGGGAAGATGGGATCCATAGAATCATCAGCTGAAGCATTTTTAAAGCGGAAAGGACCTTCGTACATGCTCCATCCATAGTTTCCCCCTCTCGTGATGAGGTCAACTTCTTCATATTGATCCTGCATGATTCAATTGATTGTGAGAAAGTCATCATCAAGTTACAAGTCAGCATGGTGCAGAGGTCTGTAGAAATGAATTTTAACAAAAGTGAGACTATCATTTTACCTGGCCAACATCCGCACAGATGAAGTAAGAAGGCCTTTCTGAATCGAAGCTACAGCGCCAAGGATTTCTCAATCCGAGAGCCCAAATTTCAGGCTGCAAATCCTTATCTTGTGAATAAGGATTATCTCGAGGAACTGAATAGTTACCCCAATGTCCAAGGTCTGATATTTCTTCTTGACCTGATGAAAAAAATTCACCCAGTATCTCATGACATAAGTCAAGAAAGTTCAAGGCAGGCCAATTAGGCTTTTAGTTTTAGTGTCAATTTTTGTAATAAATCGAAATGCTCACTTGGTATGTTATCGATATCAACCCTCATAATTTTTCCTAGCAAGGACTTCTTATTTTGAGCAAAATTGAAAGAATCACCCTTGCTTCCACCATCTCCCATCATAATGTACAGATATCCATCTTCAGGGCCAAAGAGTATTTGTCCTCCATGATTAGCTGTAAATGGGAGCCCCATTGTAAATATTCTTCTCACTTCTGATGGCTTCGCCTTCTCTGCCTACAGAAGTTGTGAAATGTCAATCAACCAAGTCCAAACACAGTGCCTAGAGACAAAGCAAAAAAACCTTTGAAATGGAATTCGAGAAAATTCTATTTCAAGGTAGAATTGTAATGTTGAGTTTAATTTCTATAAACTGATAGAGTTAAGAATTTTTACACCATCAGCAGAAGCGAATACAGATGATAGGCTCAACCTTTATGTTTTTACCATTGAAATCCAGTATGCTTATTGTATAAAAATTCTTTATATGTCGGTGTATAGAAGCTCGGCTGTATAATATTTAACTCCCCTCGGAATTTAAAGGTTGAGCAGAATTTCATCATTTGATACAGCTGCTGTTTGAAAAACATGTTAAGGAGAGTGAAAAACTTACCTTGGATGGATTTGGTGCAGTCCCGTTAACACTGAACTCTGCAACAACAGTATGATATTGACATGGCTGCCTATTATCATCTGAGTTTATCTTTGAAGGGTCACAACCGACATCTGAATTACAAGCACATCTTCCAGCGCATCTAGGAGACTTAGCTTTGTCACAGTTAAATGATGCAAAAAACCTGCCATTCTTGGCAAAGTTTGGATGAAAAGCCATTCCCATCATCCCAAATCTTGCATCTAAGTAAACCTCATCTGTTAAATCAGCAAATGGACTTGATTCATCAAGTTCCATTGCTTCTCCTGAGTCTTGTTCTGGTATAGTTGCTAACCAAATTTTTCCAGGCTGATTGGAGAAAAATGCGCGGTTCGATCCATCAGGATGAGGAACCATATTGAGGTAAGCTCCATCAGCAATCTTCTCTAAACACATGCCATTGGCAGGTTGTAAAGTTTCATTTTTCTTGAGTAAAACCTGTTCTCCACTGAAACATAATGAATCTTTATCAGAGTTTCCACCAAATGCTTCACAGAAATCGGATTTCGATTGCCAGAAGTCTGTTAACAAGGAGGAGTTTGAGTTTTGGCTCTCTCCTGCTTTGATTTTCAAGGATGGTGCAAAAGGAGAATTTGTTATTGGTATGTTTTGGCAAATATCCCAAACAGATGAACAAAAGCTATTCTCTGATGTAGCAGTTGAATTGCAAAGAACAGGAACTGGTCTTGGCCCTGATTTCACCTTAAACAACTCTGCTGAGAACTGATCACATGTCTGCAAATATTGGAAATCTTTTTTATTAGCTTTAAAGCAAAGTTTATTCATTAGATGTTGAAACTATTCTTATGTAAGTTCTCAAAATTCATATTCTTTCTTCAAGAATTTGGCAAAAAAAGCAAATTAGCTAACCAACAACAACAACAACAAAAAACTCAGTGTAATCCCTAAGTGGGGTTCGAGAAAGGTAGTGTCAAGATAGGGAGGCTGTTTCCGATTGACCTTCGGCTAAAAAAAAAAAAGCAAATTTAGCTAACCCCATCAAGAAAAATGAAGGAAGAAGTTTGAAAAACTGCAACTTCAATATCCATTAAAATGTATAAGAATGAAATTAGGAAACTTACTGAGCAGAGTATTGACTTCACAGCAGAACTACATGCAGTGTCAGTTATATTCATACCCTCAAAAAGCTTCTGCAATTGCAGATCTTTGGAAGAGTCACAGCAGACGCTTCCATTATACGGACAAAAGGCCAAAGGCTTCTGTGGAATAGCAGGTGCTCCTACATATATAAAATATATAATCAGCAAAAGAAAACAAAAGCTTATGTAAAAATGACAGTTTGATAGTGATTGAACTGCCCCCATAAAAATCTTGAAAAAACTTACTCAAGTCTGTGCATAAAGGGAGTGAAGAAAATGGATTGATGAAGCTATACAGAAGGAGACAAATGAATGAGAACAGCATGCTGTAGTGGTTATTCATTTCTGGAAAGATGAAGCAGAGAGGACAAGAACAAACATGCAGCAGCAAATCTGGTATTACTCCTTTCTTATTCTTATCATGATGGATATATAAGTAACAACATATATAAAAAAAAAAGAAATGGTTATGAAAGATGTCATTAAAAAAATAAAATGGTTATGGAAAATGTCATTTTTCAAATAAAAGGGTTTTTTTTTTTTCGAAAATATATTTTTGGTGTTCGGTTAATGAGCAAAAAATATTTTTCAGGAAAAAATTATATATATTAAAGATCAATAATAATAATAATAATAATAATAATAATAGCAAATCAGAAAGTATTCTGGTGAATTTTGGAGTATTACTAATAATGTCCATATATTAGTTTGAACAAATAATATGAAGTTAAAAGGTAAAATTGTTATAAGAAAAACGCTTTATGTCTATAAGTAACAGGAAATCATTTTCATCTTTTGGTGAAAATACTTTTCTCGCTTGGAAAACATTTTTCTAGTAAGCAGAAGGGAAATATTTTTCTAGAATGACTTTCGTCTAACCAAATACATATGCAGGAAAAAACTTTCATTAATAAAATATAAATGATTTTCCAGAAGGAGTTGAATATTTTCCAAGCTCTTTTAACTTTAAGGTATGATGAATTATGTGTACCAGAAAGGTAGCAAGTTGGTATGGAAGTGCTGGAAATTGGCACCCACGTCTGAGCAATAATTCAAGACTTTAGCTTGACTATTTGCCTCTCTACGAAATCTCAGTGGATAGGTAGTGGTTGAAAAGGGATGTAATGATAAAAGGACAAAAATAGATATTTTATTGTCACCCAGAAAAAAGAAAAAAATGTTTAAATTTTCTAAAAGTTGGATTCAATGTTCATTTTCATTCATATTTCTACCTTACTGGTGTGTACTTTTATTGCTTTATTTGCTATTGATTGCTTATACTTTTAACACACTGCAACTTCAGATTAATCAAATTTTAATACGATTATCGAATATTGAGCCAAAAGCCAAAGAAAAAAACATACTGGCTTTAGTGGGTTCACACTTCAGCCACTACAAATTTAAATTTCTTTTTTCATCTTAGTGAAACTTTTTGTGTATTTCAGCTATTATAAAAAATAAAATAAAAAATGGTTGAAAATGATCATTTTCTTGTAAACAATTTATCACTAATCGTACCAATCGACGTTTCTTTTATTATCATTCTTTTATATTTTTTGCTTATATAGTCGTTGAATGTGATATACAACTGTTTCTAGTTTGCCTCGTCCCAATGGGAATAACTGGTTTTAAGCATTCTAATCCTTTGACCATGCAGTAAAATGTTAAATAGAGAATTTTTACCTTGAAAATTTATCTGCTTGATTATTGACCGTATTTTGTTTAAGTATATATAAAGGTACTTGACGGTTATAGTAGAACTTAGGAGATAAGATATGGGGTTATATTTGATAGAGAATACTTTACCCTCTAAAGTAAAAAATTTATGCGAATTTGAGTTAGTCGAATTCCAAAAACGAGTATCGAATATAGGGAATATCATATGAGAAACAAAGAAAAAGTTAGGAGATAGGATATGTTGGATGACGTTTAGAGAGACCACTTTGAGTAGTAACAGTTAACAACAATATTTTGGCTTGTTTTATTTGTAAAGGAAAATACGTCGCTTATAAATTGCATCATCATTATATATATGTAATTGATTTTTTCACTCTCTGGTAAGTGGTTTTATTCCATGTAGTGTAAAATATCTTTCATTGAAATAAATATTTTCTGAAATTTAAGACAACCAAACCCTACACAGTAATTCTTGCAAGAAAAACATTATCAAAAAAATAATTTACGACATACCAAACACAACTAAGGATTCGACTATTAAAACTTATTAGCATAAATCATAGTTTCTTGGGTTATTATATGTGAAATATCGACGTACTTCCTCTCCAACCGGACATCAAAATTCTAGAAACAAAGCAAAATTAGATTAAAACAATGGTCACTTTATCACACGATCATATTCTTGCCAATACTAATGGTATCATCATCTCAAATGTTTAAACAAATAATGCAAAATAACAAAGAGATCTCTGGCTATAATTTAACATAATAAACTGATCAATGCTGTATTACTTAACATTAAACGCATGTTCGTTGTCGTATAAACTATGTCTCTGCTCCAATAACCAAATTGCAACTCTAAATTATTCAATATAATTACTACATTAAGTAGGTCTATGCTCTTCATAGTTTCCAATATATTCAATATGTAATCCCTCCGAAAAAAAAAATCCTTGAAATAAGTGCTAATCATAAATGTTTTTATTATTAAAATACTTTTCAAAAATTCTTTATGGCGTTTAAATAATTTGGTGTTTTATTTTAGATCCTTCGCCGGTTATAATAATAAATTTAATAATCTTTCTATGATTCTTTAAGCATTTAAATCAATATATTTTGATTTGTGCTTGAATTAGAGTGATGCTTGTATTCCAAATTTATTGTATTCATATTGGTAGCTATTACTGGGGTCTTTTTTGTACTTATGTTACAACCAAGAGGTATTGAGAGAGATCTCTATAACTTGCTTTCGCACAATATTATTCTCCAAAAACTAAGGCGGTTAATTTATATAGACATTTATAAAACTTGTGCTCTAATTAATACATAACATCTTGGTAAACATTAAATTATTTTTAAAGTAGATTCAGGAGGGATTATTATAATCTATTTGAATAAAACATCTCAGAATCTATATTTACATCGTTTGTCTTTAATAGGTTAAACTCTCATGGTTTAGGAATATAATTAATTGAGTTCTTAATCAAATTTAATGTTCTTTTATCATTTGATACTCTTTCATTAAGATGAGAGAAACAAGGAAGAAGATGTAAAGGACCTATGAGGATTTGTTGGGATTTCACGGGATTGAAATGCAATAAAAAATTTGATAGGGATAATAATAAATGATCGCTGTGCATTTCTCAATATTGCCAAACCATGAATACAAAGCTACATTTTTCAATCATCTCATCATATATTTCCTACTCGTTTCACTTGCATAAGGCTGCAAATCTTTTATGAATTTATTCAGAAATAGGATTAAGATTTTATTTAATTAAAATTATACTACTTGCTTGCAGATTGCATTTGAAGATGCCATAACTCAAGCAAAACTTGGTTGGACATTTGTTGGATGGCCCACTCTAAATAAAAAGGGCTGAGATGATCCAAATTGAAATTGGGGCATTTTCGTATATACTCAGTTCTGGGCCTACCATTAAAGTTATACTCACATTACACAAAAATTTGTAAAGTGTACCCGCTCGAATCTGAAGAAGTTCAATCTCTTCAATGTAACTTCAGAAATCAGATCTGTAGTTCTTCTTTCTTTCAAATGCAACTTCAGAATTTTAAATCTTAAATAGTTCAATCTCTTCAATGCAACTTTAGAAATGAAATCTTAAGTTCTTCTATCATTCAAATACAAACTCTTCAATGCAATTTCAGATTTCGAATCTTAAGTTTTGAAACACAAACTTGTTCTTTTAACAATCTAACATACGATTCCACGCTCAAATCTACTCCAAATGAGCTAAAATTTAAAATATAATTTTCAAACATCATAAAGAACAAACTCCAATCATCAAATTATCAAAATAACAACAAATTTAACAAATTCATTTTGCAACTAAGAAAAAGAAGAAAACCCTAAGCACAAAGAAGAAAAAAGCAGCAACGGAGTAGAAGAGAAATGACACGACCTGTAATTCCCATCCTTGGGACCATGATGGCGCCTAATATTTCACTTGCTCGGCAAGCCCACGTTAGAATAGTTTATAGATATTTTTTAACAATTCAAACTAAGTAATATCCAGAAACTAAGTAAACTAAAATAGAGTGAGAAAACTATAACAACAGCGATATCCAGATATAATCCCAGAACTGGTGTCACAAGTACACTAGCGACTAGAGTAATATAAATAATGGTTTGAATGAAAACATGACTGTCTGAAATGAAAGAAACAGCTAGAATAAAGTAAAAAGGGACTTTGGGGTTGCAGACGCCGTGCAGCTATACCTCAAGTCTCCATCAGACAATCAATCCAAGCAATCTACTGACCGCCGCTAGGACGAACTTCAAAATCTGCACAAGAAGTGCAGAGTGTAGTATGAGTACAGCCCGCCCCATGTACTCTGTAAGTGCCGAGCGTAACCTCAGAGAAGTAGTGACGAGGCTAAGGCGGGTCACTTACAATAACCTGCACGCATTATAATATATAAAAGAAAAAAAAACACAGAAAAAGTAAGGCAGTTAACTTATGAAAATAAACTCGATCCTCAAAATCAATAAAACCAGAAACATCAGTCCTCAGAATCTTGTATGAAAACATTGAAAACTAACACAGTGCAACAATGAATACATAACACACAATCTGTTACGGCGCGCAACCCGATCTCATCGTACAAACACAATCCTCCCTTATTTCACCATATAAATATAAAAAATAACATGTAAATCCGTTGCGGCATGCAACCCGATCCCGCCATATAATCAAAATCAATATCATAATCCTCCATTATTTCACCATATCAGAATCACATATAAAATCCGTTGCGACGTGCAATCCCGATCCACCGTATAATAAGAATCTGTATCATAATCTTCCCTTATTTCACCATATCAAAATCACATATAAAATCCGTTGCGGCGTGCAACCCGATCTCACCATATAATATTAATCCTCCCTTATTCCACCTATTGCGACGTGCAACCCGGTCCATAAAACAAAATCATTAAATATAATCAAATCAATAGATCATTTCACAAGAATCTCTACGAGTAAAGAATATGAAAGCAAAGCCATAAAGGAACCTCGTACCAAAACAAGGAATGCTATAGTTCATACAGGCAACAAGACAAGCCAATTATATGACAATAAAGTGTACAAGTAAGATAGGCAAGACAAGTAGTAATTAATTATGGAGTCGTGGAAGAAACCAACATTTCAATACAAGAGTAAATAGATAACAAGTAACAAGTTACGGTGTAGAAAGTAATTAAGACATGTAACAGTTAAAACATGGAATGAGATAATTAATGAAATACGGGAAAACATGAAAATAACTACTTTGACGATGTATATACACTCGTCACCTCGCATTTGCGCCGCTACACATGTAAATCACATACACATAACTCAAGGGTTCCTAATTCCCTCAAATCAAGATTAGACCCAATACTTAGCTCGCTCTACAAGCAAATCAAAGCTTAACCTGGGCCTTTCCTCTAAAATTCACCTTCAAACCAACCGAATCTAACCAAAATCGACTTAATATCAACAAACAATGCTAAAGAAATTAATTACAATACATAAATTTAAGATCTTTACACTTTTTTCAAAAAGTCAATAAAAGTCAACCTGGGGCCCGCTTGGTCAAAATCCGAGATTTGGACTAAACCGAATTACCCATTCACCCCGAAGCTCGATTATGCAATTAGTTTCGAAATCTGACCTCAATATGAGATCTAAATCTCAATTTTACAAAAATCCCAAATTCTTCCCAAATCCTTAATTTTTGTACCATGAAATAACATAGATTAAGATTAGAAATCAATTAGTGTCGATGGAAAATAGAAGAAAATAAGTTAAAGTATACTAACCTTTGAAATGGTGATAAAATTTCTCTTCAAAATCACCTCTAGGCCGAGCTCTAATAAGAAGATGGTAAAAAATGAGTGAAATCCCCATTTTTGGAAGTTTTAAAGTCTGGGCGTCATGTGTTCTTCGTGTTCGCGAAGCACCTGATGCGTTCGCGAAGAGCACTGGCCAAAAGGTTTTTGCGATCACCTCTTCACGTTCATGATGACTTAGCCCCCCTTGCCTTCGTGTTCGCGAGCCTGGGCTCGTGTTCGCATGAGTGACCTGCCCAACTCCCCTAGAACCCTACAAACCTTCGCGTTCACAAAGGGTTAGCCCCCCAAAACTTTGCGTTCGCGACCTATTCCCCGTGTTCCCGTAGAGTAAATCCACCCCCAGTCCAGGTTACTCTTCGCGATTGCTAGAGTAGCTTCGTGATCACGAAAAAGGATGGACCAAACATCAACAGACCTCAAAACCAGCATTCTTCTAAGTTTAAAATCATCCGTAGCCTATCCGAAACTCACCCAAACCCCTCGAGCTCCAAACCAAACATGCACACAAGTGTAATAACATCATACGAACTCGCTCGCGCAATCAAAATACCAAAATAATACCTAAAACAACGAATTGGACATCAAAAGGAATGATATTTTTAAAGAAACTCAAGAACATGCAATTTCACAACCGGATGTCCGAATCACGTCAAATCAACTCCGTTTGCACCAAAACTTTGCAGACAAGTCATAAATACAGAAAGGAATCTATACCAAATTCTGGAACCGGAATCTGAACGCGGTAGCAACAAAGTTAACTTACGGTCAAACTTAGGAATCCTTCAAACCTTCAATACTAATTTTCAACAAATTATGTTAAATCAAGTTAGGGACTTCCGAATTCGATTTCGGGCATACACCCAAGTCCCAAATCACGGTTCGGAACCACCGGGACCATCAAAATACTTATCCGGGTTCGTTTAAACAAATATTGACCGTAGTCAACTCAAATGAGTTTTAAGGCAAGATTTCACAATTTTATTATTTTTTCACATAAAATTTTTTCGAAAAAAGACACTCACTGCGCACGCAAAACGAGAAAGTCTAAATGGAGCTATTCGAAGTCTTGGAACATAGAAATGAAGGGTAAGACTATAAATGATATATCAGATCATCACAAGAAAAATGTATGTATGTAAAGTTACCTAAAAATTAGATATCAATTAAAAAATTTTAAAAAGTGGGTACAAATTTAATGAGTGACGAAAAACTGGTGCCACATACAAATTTTACATTGAAATTAATTAGGCCATGAATGGTAGTCTTTCACTGTTCCTTGCGTGATCGGAGAAAACTTACTCACACTCGTATTTGCACCAAACAAATGAACACAAGATACATAATTTACTTTAAGTGTTTTGTTACTTAATCATGATTAGATATATATTCTCACTTAGAGTTTTGATTCTCTTGGTTTAGTTGATTAGTTTGATAGGGTAAATTTCACAAATGATCATATAACTATGACTATTTTTCATCAAAGTCATATAATTTTATTTTATCACACAAAAAACATATAAGTATGACTTTTTTCACCAAAGTCATATAATTTTATTTTTGCACAGAAAAATCATAAAACTTTCACTAATTCACACAAAAATTATAGTGGTCGGAAAAATAAATTTTTCGGTAGTATTTTTTATTTTTTTATTTTCTATTTTTTATTTTCAGTCTAATAAATAATTATTCAATTAAGATTCTAATACAAAAATCATATAACTATGATTTTTTTTTTACCAAAGTCATATAACTATATTTTTTCACAGAAAAATCATAAAACTTTCACTAACTGACAGAAAAATTACAGTGGTCGGAAAAATAAATTTTTCAGTAGTATTTTTTTATTTTCAGTCTAATGAATAATCCAATTAAAATAAAAAAATATGAGTATATTTTTAGCCACTCCCAAAAATAATAGCCAATAACAATATATATATGTGTGTGTGTGTGTGTGTGTGTGTGTGGAGGCTAGCAAATACAATTAGGATTCCCGACCATTGTGATTTTTGTGTGAGTTTGTAGAAATTTTATGATTTTTGTGTGAGAAGACATAGTTATATGACTTTGGTAAAAAAAGTCATAGTTATATAATTTTTGTGTAAGAAAATAAAGTTATATAACTTTGATGAGAAAAAATTACAGTTATATGATCATTTGTGAAATTTATATATGATCATTTGTAAAATTTATTCTAGTTTGATGTGAACACTAAAAATGAATAAGTACTTTCGTGTGGCCGTGTCAAACTCTTCCTTTTTTTGTTCTTTTGATATATCCAAGATTCAATTTTATTGAGCAGAATATATCTATTTTATGAAAGTTAATTTATCTATTCTTTTGAGCAAGATGCGACTGGAATGAATTATTCTTCAGAAAATTATTAAATGTATTAATTCCAATATAGTTTTAAATATAGAATTACAAACTGTGATCAACTTAACGTGGTCAGTTCTTGGCCATGAAGCTTAACAACCTCCATTTTTCTACAATCCATTTGCTTGCATTCCTTCCATCCCAGATGTGGCGGTACTTAATTCGTTACCAAATTCTAAAAAACAAAAACTTTTAAATATAGTTTAAAATACATTGTAAATCATTTCTAAAAGAAAAGTAATAATTTTTTTGGGAACTGACTAAAACGAAAAGAGTGCCACATAAATTACGACGGAAAGAATATCTTTTTCTTATATAGCTGTGGTTCTCAGACTGGTGTATCTCGACTATTTATAAAGTACATATGCTATTTTCAAATTGAGGCAAATTTATATTTTAATTTAATGAGTTTACTTTATATTTTTTTTATCAATAAACTTATTATACTTTTAAAATTAGGTTTATAATGTAAGTTTTTTTTAAAGTTTATTGACTTTTTACATACGTATTATTTATATTATGTATAAAAAAATATTGAGTAGAGTTAAACATACCTTCACACTATATCTACCTCTGCTTTCTAGTATCTTGTAACTTTACTTATCAAAACTTTGACAAATAAAAAAAAAATCACTTAGAAATAATAATTCTCTCCATTGATCGCTAAGAATACAACTCTCCTGATAAATTTCGTCGCCAAAAATTTAGGCTAACGAAAAAGTAACTTAATATTTTTATCATTATTAAAATTCGAATAATGATAATAATCTCGCTGGCCAAATAGAAAATAGACTCTTTAGTTCCTAGCACGAAAAGTAGTACTCACTCCGTTCACTTTTACTTGTCATGTTTTTATTTTTAACGCCTTTTAAGAAATAATAAATAAAGTGTATAATTTATTATGATGCCCATATTAATTAATATGTATTTTTAATGATTTTAAAAAAATAATTTAAAATAAGTAATTAATAATGTGGGTATAATAAAAAAATTATTTTTTCTTAATATACTAAAAATAATAAGTAAAAATAAAATTTTATTTGTATAATATTAACCAAGTAAAAGTGAGAGGAGGAAGTAAAGTACTGTCAAAATTTTGCATGGTCAGACAGAATCTAACAAACAAATAGAGAAACAATATTGCACTTAGTCCTCTCCTAACTTTTACCTCCTACCTGACACATCTTATAGCTTATTTGATTGAGCTTTTAAAATTAGTTTATTTTGAAAAATATTTTTAAAAAAAATATTTTTTTAAAAATTAATTAATTAATTTAAAAAATATTTTTGAACAGCAATTAATGTTTGATTAAGTTTTTAAAAAATATTTTGAAGTGTATTTTTTAAAAAATATTTTTAAGGAAAATATTTTTCGGCATTTTTTATTTCTTCGAAATTGTTTATGCTTCTCTTCAAAAATATTTTTCTCCCCAAAAAAAAAACTTGACCAAATACTTAATCTTTAAAAAAACAGTACACTTTTAAAAAAAAAAAAAATACTTCTAAATTTGAAGAAGTTTGGCCCACAGGCTATTAATATGGTTCTAATTACCCACACACCGTACCAACTTCCCAATCTACTATTCCCACCATACTTTAATTTTCTCATCTTCCCTTTACCATTGCCCCCACCACCAGTTATAATATATCTCAAACACTTGCCCTACACTATTAAGAAACACCACCTTAGCTTCTTTATTTCCTCTCTCATTCAACTGAATCTCTTCTATTTCTGAATTCTGATATTCAGCTTTGATATATCATGGCTGGAAATGATGTGAAAGTATTAGGAGCATGGCCTAGTCCATATGTTATGAGGCCCCGTATAGCTCTTAACATAAAATCTGTGGCCTATGATTTTTTGGAGGAACAATTTGGTTCTAAAAGTGAACTTCTCCTTAAATCAAACC
The DNA here is from genome assembly GCA_002018475.1 of Nicotiana obtusifolia. Taxonomy (NCBI): domain Eukaryota; kingdom Viridiplantae; phylum Streptophyta; class Magnoliopsida; order Solanales; family Solanaceae; genus Nicotiana; species Nicotiana obtusifolia. The sequence goes on along the minus strand of MCJB01052548.1, from coordinate 8,972 downwards.
CAGTTTACAAGAAAATCCCAGTTCTAATTCATGACGGAAAGCCCATTTCTGAATCTCTCATTATTGTTCAGTATATTGATGAAGTTTGGAATTCTGGTCCCCCTATTCTCCCTTCTGATCCTTATGATCGTGCCATTGCCCGATTTTGGGCCACTTATATCGACGATAAGGTGTGCTCAATTTTCTCTGCTTGGTAGTTATACTTTGATCTTTATTTTCGGGTGTGTTTGGTATGATGAATGTCATGTCATTTTACAGGGAAATTTTTCCATTAAGTAGTTGTTTTTGTGGTGTTTGGTTACCGGAAAATTATTTTAACTTTTAACTTCTTATTATTTGCTCTAATTAAACACACTCATGTAACACGCTAGGCAAATCGCAATCGGCCAAAAGATAGCAGAGATAATATTGTGTTGGATATATAAGGATGTTAGTCTTAGATCTATGTGATGCATTTTAAAGCCGTACAAACCTAGGCTTAAAGCGGATAATATCACTAGTTATGTGGACGGTTAGTGTCTTAGCTTAAATTTTCCGTCTTTATGTGTGTGTGATATTTGTGACTCCTGGAACAATTAACATGATAATAACATCTACTGTATAATGTAAGTACCTTGTGGACTGTTAGGTTGTCATTCACGACTCTTGAGCAATTAGTATAATAATGATTTCCAAATTGTAAATATTTTGCGGACTGGTAGGCTGTAAATCCATTCTAGCCTGTCATATTTTCTTTTAGGTGTGTTCAGAAGGAGGAAAATGTTATTCATATTAAATGTCTTATAGTGGAAAACATGTGTGGTAGTTGTTCAAGGGCGACGGACAGGGTACAAGGATAGTGTTTAGGAGATATTTTTAGGTATTAAAACTTGATAAACTCTCTAACTGTTGACTGAACCAAGTAAAAGTTAGCATTTTGTAAAGGAAAATGTCTTCTGTGCATAAATGACCTTAAAGAAAAGAAATTACCAAACACTAGAGAATGATTTTACTACAAATAATATTTCTCTATACAAAATAATTTCCATTTCTTCGGTGAGATCTCCTCTTGTGAAGGCTGTTGAGACACAAGATCTAAGCTAGTCTCCCAGTCTTATTAAGTTGTTTGCTTTCAGTCCTTTTGGCATAATGGAGATAAAAAAAATTGTGAAAAGAGGAAAAGAAAAAATTGTACACCTTTTTATGGATGAGAATTTTGTTGTACCGGTAATCTTATTATTATTATAGCTCTTTTGAAACTGTTAAACTGAACTAGTAACCACAATATAATGAGAGAATGCAGTAAAAACTAGTTGCATCTCATGGTTCGTTAGGTCTGTGTACCACATTCAAGTACATTTTTGCAAAAGAGCAAAAACAAAGGGCACTTGTAGTAGTGTTTTGCATTTCATTTAGATAGGCTAAATATTTCATTCTTTGTGGGGTTCATGTTTTCCTTATCAGTTGCAGTAGAATTCAGGGGTGGGACTACATGCATTGAAGGGGCGGAGTTCAATTTAATGTCCTTCGTTAAATAGAATTCCATTAGAATGCCTGACCCCGCAATGGGTAGTACTGACATTTTCATTGATGCTGCAGTGGTTTCCAGCAATGCGTGGCATTGCAGCAGCCCAAGGGGAGGATGCACAAAAGGCAGCAATGGAACCAGCGGTCGAAGGGCTGGTGTTATTGGAAGATGCCTTCAAGAATTGCAGCAAAGGCAAGAAGTTCTTTGGTGGAGACAAAATCGGATACTTGGACATTGCACTTGGCTGCTTTTTGGGTTGGATGAGGGTGACTGAGAAGCTAAACAATGTAAAACTGCTTGATGAAGCCAAGACTCCAGGTTTATGCAAATGGGCTGAAGATTTTTGTGCAGATAGTTCTGTCAAAGATGTCATACCTGCAACCGATAAGCTTGCTGAGGCTGCTAAGGTCATTCTGGCCAAAATTAGAGCCCAAGCATCTAGCTAAATTTGCACCGTCTTCTTCTTACAAGATGTGTTTAGACTATGAATCTTGGTAACTATTTTCAATTTCTAGCTAAGAGGATATATCATGAGAACAACATTTGGTCTTTGAACGAGCCTAAAATATGTAATAAATTAACTTTTCAGAAATGAGTACACGAAGCCAAGAACTAGTATGTGTTGATTAATTCGAAATGGTGCCTATTTGATGTTTGTTTCAGTTTTTGTAACTGAAAAATGTTGTATACCGAACTGAATTCAGAAACTGACTGACAATAACAGAGCTGAAATGTATGGAAAATCTTGATGCCAGTAAAAAGTGACGAAGGAACTAACTCTTGTGATGCTGGTAAAAATTGATTTCATTTTTTCTCTGGCGTATGTATACAATTGAATATCCGACTATAAATGAAGTCCATCGACCATGAATTCATTGAAGAGGATCCGTTCAAGAAAAGTGAGCTTCTCCTCAAATCAAACCCTGTTAGTAAGAAAGTCCCAGTTCTCTTCCATGCTGAAAAGTCTATCTGTGAGTCTCTCCTCATCGCGCAATACATGGATGAAGCTTGGCCTAATAACCCCTCCATCCTTCCTTTGGATCCTTATGAACGTTCCATTGCCCGAGTTTTAGGCAGCCTATATTGATGAAGAAGTAAGTATTTATTATACAAACATCCTATTTTACTTATTTTTCTTTTTAATTTTTGCTATTTGAGTCCAAGTAGAGGTTTTTATCTTCGTAACTTTCCTGCTGAAGCTACAAAAGATTTTGATGTGAAGTTGCAAGCAGGTCCTTATTTGAGTTCAGAAGTATAGTTTTTTCCTATTCATGTTGATAATTATCTTGTCATCTGAATCAAGAAAGTTGTATACAGTGGTTTCCTTTAACAGCAGAGTATAGGAAGGCTGAAGGAGAAGAAGCAAAGGCAGCGACAAGAGACAAATTGGTTGAAGAGACATTGCTGCTAGAGGAAGCTTTCATCAATTGTAGCACAGGCAAATCTTTCTTTGGTGGAGATAACATTGGTTACTTTGACGTTGTTCTTGGGAGTTTATTGGGATGGCTTAAAGCTGAAGAGATTTTGACTTCCACAAAAATATTTGATGAAACCAAGATTCCTCAATTAGTGGCATGGACTGAAAGATTTTTTGCAGACAAAGCAGTGAAGGATTTCATCCCAGAATCCGAGAAACTTGCAGAAGGTTTCAAGAAGTTTGAGATACTAAAAGCTGCGTCAAACTCAAACTAGGGGTACTTTTAATGGAGTAGTATGTGTAGAAACTTGATCCTGCTTCTATGTATGTACTTGAATAACACAGCCAATTCAAAAGGCTTTACAAGAACTAATTCGACAAATTGGAAATGATCAATATTCCTATGAATGGACTGAATAAGATTGTGTTTTAATCTTTTAGAACTGACATGTGTAGAACAACTTGATCAAGCCCCAGAACAATGTCTTCGTAATTTTATAGTTACAAAGTACAAACACCAAAGAATTATGCAACAACAACAACAAGCCCAATTTCTTTCCACAAGTGGGGTCTGGGGAGGGGGAGATGTACGTAGCATTACCTACCCTAGAAGGACAGTGAGGCTGTTCCCGATAGACCCTCGGATGGAGAACATATGACAAAAATAATGGCAACAAGAAGGAATAACAACAAGATAAAAATACTTAAACCAAGAAAGCAGTTAAACTCTAGGCAATAATAGCAATCTATGAATAAAAGGATATCATACTAACACTACTGCTAGCGAACTGGGAAAGACAAAGAGATAGGCTCGACTACCTACTAGCCTTCTACCCTAATCCTCGACCTCCACACCCTTCTATCTAGGGCCATGTTCTCAGTCAACTTCAGCTGTGCATGTCCCGCCTAATAATCTTGCCCCAAGACTTCTTAGGCCTACGTCTACCCATCCTGAATGCCCACTGAGGCTAACCTCTCGGACTTTTTGACTGGGGCTTCTATATTTCTCCTCTTAACATGCCCGAACCATCTCAACCTCACCTCCCGCATCTTTTTCTCCACAGAAGCCACTCCCACCTTATCCTGAATAACTTCATTCCTCATCTTATCCAACCCGGTACACTCACACATCCACCTTAACATCCTCATCTCAGCTACTTTTATCTTTTGGACATGAGTGTTCTTGACCGGCCAATACTCTGCGCCATACAACATAATCGGTCTAACTACAACCTTGTAAAACTTACCTTTAAATCTTAGCGGCACATTTTTATCACACAAGACACCGGAAGCGACCCTACACTTCATCCATCCAATTCCGCTACAGTGCGTGACATCCTCATCAATCTCCCAGTTACCTTGTATTATAGATCCAAGGTACTTGAAACTACCTATGTTGGGGATAACTTGTGTATCAAGCTTCATCTCCATGTCTGCTTCCTGGGTAACGTTGTTGAACTTGCACTCCAAGTATTCCGTCTTGATCCTACTCAAGTTGAAACCCTTGGACTCCAAAATCTGCCTCTAAACCTCCAGCCTCTCATTAACACCACCCCGCGTCTCGTCAATCAGAACTATGTCATCAGCAAATAACATACACCATGGCACCTCTCCTTGAATGTGACGCGTCAAAGCGTCCATCGCCAAGGAAAATATAAAAGGGCTAAGAGCTGATCCCTGGTGCAACCCCATCACAACCAGAAAGTGTTCCGAGTCTCCTTCCGCCGTCCTAACCCGAATCTTAGCTCCATCATACATGTCCTTAATCATTCTAATATAGGCTACTGGACTGCTTTAGCTTCTAAGCATCTCCAAAGCACCTCTCTCGGGACCTTGTCATAAGCTTTTTCTAGGTCAATGAATACCATATGCAAGTCCTTCTTCATCTCCCTATACCGCTCCACCAATCTCCTCACTAGATGAATAGCTTCCATAGCCGAATGCCCCAGTATGAAACCGAACTGGTTCTCTGAAATGGACACACTGCTCCTGAACCTCACTTCAACCACCCTCTCCCAAACTTTCATCGTATGACTAAGCAGCTTAATCCACCAAAGCATTATGCAGATAGCAATAACATAAATATTTGATTATCATAGGATAAGATTAAAAGAGAAGTACTAAAACACTAACTTCATGGCAGCATTATGCTGGATCTGTAGGAGAAGAGAACAACAACAAAAAAAGATGAGAGAAAAATTAAACTGATGTTACAGAAGGATGTAGTTTTGGAATTTTATGGGCTATAAGATGCCTTTACAAAGAAAAAGATGCCAAATTCTTCATGGTATTCTAATTCAAATTAAAAACCTTGTACCACATATTGTTCTCAACAAGGACAAACTGGCATATTTTGCAAGATAGCTCTTATGATCAAGAAGCATCAAATACTGAAGAATGGTCCCTCCATTATTCCCTCTGATCCCATAAATAGATGAAAAGGCAAAGACTTGTTTCATATCACATCACATGTTACAAAACTTGACATGTTGTTTGGACTAGTACGTAAGCTAGCGTCTATCGAAGTTTCCTTTTGTTTTCCCCTTTCATCTTCTTGAAATCATTGTTTATATCGGAGTTTTCCTTTGAAGGAAACGAAGCAAAGGGGATCACTACTAGAGAAACTAAGTGAAGAGGATTTGCTGCTGGATGAAGTTTTTATCAAGATCAGCAAAGGTAAACCTTTTTTATGTGGAGATAGCGTTGGTTAACTTGACATTATTCTACGGAGTTACCTGTGTTGGGTGAAAGCAGAAGACATAATGGCTGAAATGAAGATACAAGACGAAACCAAGACCCCTAGTCTAGTAGAATGGTGTGAGGAATTTGCTCAGACAATGTTGTAGAGGATATCTATCCAGACCTGAGAAACTTGTGGAAATTTATCGGAAGTATCAGGAGATGAATAAAGAAAGCTACTTCAAGTGTGTCTGAGAAAAGTGAGCTGCTCCTAGAAAGACATAATGTAATCGTAGTCCTTTATAGGCCCCATTTGCAATTGAAGCAGTTTTAAAATATACTTACCAAAAAATGGCTGTACAAATGGTAAAATTCCTAGGAAGGCTTCAATTGAATAGTGTATCATAATCTTTCTTAACCCCCACTTGCTACAGTTTAAAATATGTGAAAAATGTCTCGTCTTCTGCAACTTGTGAAAAATGTACCGATGATATTTTACAACATCTGTGAAATGTAGTACTCTATTTCTCCAACAAGATAAAACTAACTTAACAGACTGAAACGTTAAACAAACCCCACACCCTCCTCACATTTTGGCAGCATATATGACCGTTAGCTAAATCAATTCGAGATGTTATTTGGATTATCTAATGGGCGTTTCTGATTCCATGAAAAATCTAAAGTATAGTATTGAATATTGTAGCCATTTGAAGTATCTTTATGTATCAGGTTGTGGAGATGTTGAGACTACGAGAAGAATAACGCGTATGATCCAAGCAAAGTCACTAGTCCAATAAGAATTTTAACATGAAGTTGGGTACCCTCGATTCCTTCTCTCTTTCTCTTGGTGATTAGTCGTTTCTAATCTTGCATTGTTTTATCATATGAAGGCAGAGGAATCGGAAGAGGCAGCAATATAGAAAGCGGCTGAAGAAGTTTTTTGAGTTTATGGCCAATAAGATCCCTTTACAAAGCAGAAGATGCCAAAAATGTTGTTGGTATTTTACATCAATATGAAAACCTTGTACCACATGTTGTGCCAACCTACATTGTTTATTTGGTAGCAAGGACAAACCGGCATAATTTAGTGGAACGCACTTATGTGCAAAAGGCATCAAATGCTGACTGATATCTGTTATAAGAGTGATGTATTCTGCTCATTAGTCATTCCTTCAATATTAGTTGTTGAGGAAGCTAGCAATGGCAGCTGGTAATGTCAAGCTACTAGGAGTATGGGCAAGCCCTTTCGTGAACCGGGTTGAAATAGCCCTTAAAATAAAGTCTATTGATCCTGTATTTATACAAGAAATTTTGTTACCCAAAAGTGAGCTGCTCCTCAAATCCAACCCTGTTTACAAGAAAATCCCCGTCTTATTCCATGATGAAAAGCCTATCTGTGAGTCCCTTGTCATCCTTCAATACATCGATGAAGCTTGGCCGAATGGTCCATCTATTCTTCCAGCTGATCCCTATGATCGTGCTATAGCACGGTTTTGGGCAGCCTATATTGATGAAAAGGTAAGACTTATTTTATACTTATTAGATACCACATCCTAAATTTAAAACTTTTTAATTTGTTTGGACTCGTATTTAAACTCTATGATATTTCATTAATAATCACTGACCTTTACTAACTATAACGGTAACGTCATTGAACTATTTCTTATCACATTAAAGTAGCTGAACTTTACTAAACTTGAAATGTCGTTTGGACTAATAGTTAAGTTCATCAAAGTTTGTTCTTGGTTTCCCCCTTTCCGTTTCTTGAAAATCAATTTGTGTACTGGAATTCTCAATTAAATCCTAAGATTATGGTTGCAGTGGTTTCCATTGGCACTGGAGTTTAGGAAAGCGGAAGGAAAGGAAGCAAAGGAAGCAGTGCTGGAGAAAATATCTGAAGGGTTATCAAGTTCAGCAAAGGTAAACCTTTCTTTGGTGGCGATAGCATTGGTTACCTTGACATTGTTCTTGGGAGTTTACTAGGATGGGTAAAGGCACAAGAGATAATGGATGAAATGAAGATACTAGATGAAACCAAGATGCCTAGCCTAGCAGAATGGGGTGAGAGATTTTGCTCAGACAAATTTGTAAAGGATTTCATTCAAGAGCCTGAGAAACTTGCCGAAGTTTATCGGAAGTATTATAATTTGAAGAAAGCTACTTCAAATTAATAATGTTGCTGATTTCTTTGCCTGTGCCTATTAAGTAAAGGGTGTCTTAGGTCCCCTCCATAGGAAGGGAGGATTTGGTCCTAGATCTTGTTTAAAATATTTGAGAATAAAAGAAGTTTGATCTTATTAATGAATGAAACAAACATACTTGTGTGACATTCCTACACATAAATAAATGGTATGTCTGTTGACTTTTTGGCTTAGTTTAGAATCCCACATCGGTAGTTAACAAATTGGGAAGGAGGTTTGGAGATTATAAATTAACTCCTCCTCCTTCAATGTTAGTATCCCAACAAACTCTCTTCTCCCACATTAATAAAAAGCGGGCTGTTTGAGCGGTGCTCGGAGACTAGGCTAAATTGGCCGAACTCCGTTAACAAATTTTCGGGTGTGTTCTTTCTTTGTCTCTTTTATTATTCCGCTTTATTTCTTTTCTGTTGTAGTATAATATTCAATATTATTTGTCGGGTATTTGTATTAGTGTTCTGTCTAGTTCATTTGTTTTTTGAACTAGTTCATTTCACTAGTTGTGTTGTCGTAGTGGGAAAATTACCCGATTTTCCCAACAATTGGTATCAGAGCCAAGGTACTATCAAAGTATGCTCTGTGGTTGCAGCATAGTCTGATCTTCCACATCAGAAAAGATTTATCTTGGTAACTGAACTGAAGGTTCACCTTTGGGTTGTTTGAAATTTGTTGTAATATTGAATATTATATATTGAGTCTGTCATGGCAAATAAAGATCAAGAAACGAAGGGTGCTGTCACAAATATTCCATCTGGGGTGTCGGGCACCTCGTCATCATGGTCGAGGTTCCCGGTGTCCAGTTTGAAATTGGCGGTGGAGATATTTAATGGCACTGGCCATTTCGGCATGTGGCAAGGAGAGGTCTTGGACTCTCTTTTCCAGCAGGGTCTTGATATTGCTATTGAAGAAGAGAAACCAGAAGAAGTAGAGGATAAAGACTGGAACATCATCAACCGGTTGGCGTGCGGAACTATTCGATCCTGCCTGTCCAGAGAGCAGAAGTATGCCTTCAAAAATGAGACTTCTGCACACAAATTGTGGAAGGCTTTGGAGGACAAGTTTCTGAAAAAGAACGGTCAGAACAAACTCCTCATGAAGAAAAGACTGTTCCGATTTGACTACCAATCAGGTACTACTATGAATGAACACATCACTATGTTTAATCAATTAG
>MCJB01052547.1:32092-44781 GCA_002018475.1 Nicotiana obtusifolia | reverse complement strand
TATTGAATATGTTGAAACAAGTCAAATATCTGTTGCAACAGGTGAGTGACTTGTTTAAGTTAGGAACATTTAGTATACAATAAGTATCATTGGAGGAGTTTGTTCACACCTAAATATGGGATAAGCAACTAGATCTCGTCAAAGTTACTCAGTATATGCTTCGTTGATCATACATACTGACTCAGAATACCATCAAATTGGTTAGGAACATTTAGTATACAATAACTATCATTGGAGGAGTTTGTTTACACCTAAATATGGGATAAGCAACTAGATCTCGTCAAATTACTCCAGCGATCGCTTGGAGTTACTCAGTATATGCTTCGTTGATCATACATACTGACTCAGAATACCATCAAATTGGTTAGGAACATTTAGTATACAATAACTATCATTGGAGGAGTTTGTTTACACCTAAATATGGGATAAGCAACTAGATCTCGTCAAATTACTCCAACGATCGCTTGGAGTTACTCAGTATATGCTTCGTTGATCATATATACTGAAATTACCGTTTAATCCATTAAGGATGCTAGTAGATAAATATATTGATCACTAAATATCATTGAATCTCTTTGTTTAACACTAAATATCATTGGTTCCCTCTGTTAATAGCTAAACATATGTGACTTATATCGTAGTTGTTGCAGCAATTTCATGATTCGTTGCAGCGGTTGCATAACCTGTTGCAACGAGTACATAATCTGTTGAAGCAATTGCATAACCTGTTGAAGCAGTTTCATAACCTGTTGCAACTAGTACATAATTTGTTGAAGCAATAACATAACCTGTTTCAACATGTACATAATCTGGTGCATCAGGTAACATAGCTGTTGAACAAGTCATATCACTTGTTGGATGAAACAAGTGAAGGAGTTTCCGCAACAACTCATTCCATTTGTGAGGGAAAACTCAAAACACTATAGTCATGTCACTAAGTTAAGCTTTTTGTTGCTGCAAAAGCTCCGATTACTGGTTGGCAAAATCCCAACAAGTGACACAGTTGTTGCAACAGAATATTACTTGTTGGAAACTGTTCAGAAATTGCAAAACCACAGAAATTGCAAGAATTCGAGCAACATATCATTTAAACCAATTTTACTAACAGAAACAACATAAAAATGTCATAAAATCCAATTTCACAAACACAGACAATAGTAATTATTATTACAAGACATTGCAAATTTAACAACCCCTATTCTTCTCGATCCATTCACCATGGCAATCAATCCCTATTGTTATTGAGTCCTCCATTAGTGGTGTTCGAGGTACCTGAAGATATTTTGTTTAACAAAAAATTGGTCATGAGAGTACATACCAATCTATAACAAAATGAAACAGCTACAGCACTTGTTCCAACATATTATTAACTTGTTGGAACCAGTAGACTAGTTGTTCCAACATGTAATAAAATTATTTCAACAACTCACTAATCTGTTGGAATCAGCTTTAGTTTTTTTGGGGTAATGTTTCAGATTGTTGAAGATGTCCAACAGATTGTCGAGTTGTTGCAACAAGTATATTACTTGTTGCAACAAGTGTACTACTTGTTGAAACAACTCACTAATCTGTTGGACACGACTTCAGTTTTTTGGGTTCTGTTTCAGACTGTTGAAGATGTCCAACAGATTGCCGAGTTGTTTTAACAAGTGTATTACTTGTTGCAACAAGTGTACTACTTGTTGCAACAACTCACTAATCTGTTGTTGCACGTTGCAACAACTACAACAGCTACTGTAAGTTGTTGGAAAATCAGTAGATTTATACTCAGGTGAAAAATCGAAATAAAACAGCATTGTGGTACTTACCAAATGAGCGAAAACCACTCCCAAGTAATTGCCAGTGCTGCACCAACAAAATCCAGTCAAAAAATTACAAAATCGGGTGGTCACTTTTTTTTCTTTCTTGAGCAATAATGGCAGACGAAGAAGAAGAACAAGAAGAAGAAGAAGAAAGAAAGAAGAACAATGGAATGAGTTATGAAGTAATTCCCACTGCTACACGAATGAAATCCAGTCAACAAAATTGTAAAAATCAGGTGGTCTTATTTTTTTCTTTCTTGAGCAAAAACCAGTCAAGAAGAACAAGAACAAGAAGAGGAATAAGAAGACGCAGAAGACGAAGAAGAAGAAACGAGCAGCAGAATAAGAAGAAGAAGCAACAAGAAGCAGCAACAAGAAGAAGAAACGAAGCAAAAAAGAAGAGGCAAAAATGGCGGAAACGGCGCAGGGGCTTTTAATTATATTTGGCGCGTTTTTCCCCCACTAGGGTTTATATGGGTTGGGTCAAAGTGTTAAAAATAAAACTTGAGTTTAAAGTGTAAAAAAATAAAGTTTTGGGTTAAAGTGTTAAAAATATAACTTTGGGGTGAGTTAAACCTTCCCTAATCACTAATCCAAAGCTTATCACCCCTACTCAATTAAAAAAACTAGAGTTACTCCAACTCAATTTTAAAACCCATTTGTCACCTATAATTAAAAGCCTCGTCAGAGAATGTATCTCTAGAAAACTTCAGATTTAATTTTTGAATTTGAAATGAAGATATCTAACTTCAGATCCGAGTAGATGCGTTAATACATTTAATACTAGTTTTATTATTATGTGCTATGTACTTGATATAATTTGAGCTTAAGGGAGAATGAAAATGTTTAAGGGAGAATAAGAATTGTCCACTTATTACGAATTACTATCACTATACTAGGCTGGGCTCAAAAGTAAACAAGGACCGAGCTCTCAAGGTAAAAATTGCACGAGGCGTTCTATTTGGTTGTCCCCATTTAATCTATATCCATTTTTTAAAATTTTTTTAACTTGTACCCACTTTTTAAACAACTTCATGCATCTTTCTCCTTCTCCTTCTCCTTCTCCTTCTCCTTCTTCTACTCCTCCTCCTCCTCCTCCTCCTCCTCCTCCTTCTTCTTCTTCTTCTTCTTCTTCTTCTTCTTCTTCTTCTTCTTCAGGTGATAATGATTTTTATGTGGTAATTGTGAACATATTTTAATGTAGTTTATAATGTTTTACAATGGTGAACTATTACGATACTTTATTTTTTACTATTGCTTAGGATTTCTTCTTCTTCTTCTTCTTTTTCTTAATTGTAAAATGGGTTCATTAGATTTATTGTTATTTTGATAAATTGATGATTCGGATTTGTTCCTGATGATATTTGGAGGTTATGTTTCAAATTTGAGTTCAATTGGAGTAGATTTAGGTATTAAATCGTATTTTGGATTGTTATAATTCGAACAACAAATTTATATTTTTAGGCAATTTGCACTTCAGGCCTATTTGGCCTTAAGTACATAAAAACATTAGTTGCACTTTAGACCTTTTGACTTTAAGTGCATCTGAAGTGTAATTTTTCACTTCAGACTTATTGGCCTTATGTGTAGGAAAACGTTTGTTGTACTTCTGACTTTTTGGCCTCAAGTGCATCTGAAGTGCAATTTTTCACTTCAACCTTATTGGCCTTAAGTGTAGCAAAACGTTTGTTGGCCTTAAGTGCATATAAAGTGTAATTTTTCACTTCAGACTTATGTCACGACCCAAAATCCCAACCATGATCGTGATGGCGCCTCTCATGAAGACAAGGCCAGCCAATTCAACTAAACTTCATTCAAACAGTTAAACAACACTAAAATAATATAAGTACGGTTTAATAATAGCAATTTGCGGCAAAATACAGTGAACCATCCCGACTACAGCCCGAACCGGGGTGTCACAAAGTCATGAGCAACTAATGAAAATCCTAATAATAAGATTATTAATACAATATCTTGGCACAATTGTTTGAAGATACTGGAAATAACAAGATAAAAGAGATACGGGGCTGCGGACGCCAACAGCTACCTCGTAGTCTTTGAATCGCCGCTTTGACAGTAGTAATCAATGTCTCGGAGCTGAACCGATAACGCCTGAATCTGCACACATGGTGCAGGGAGTAATGTGAGTACTTCCAACTCAGTGAGTAATAATTATAAATAACAACTGAGAGTAAGGAAACACATAAGGCATACAACAACCCATAATGAAACAGCAAAACATGTAAATAATCAAGTCAATAACATGAAGTAAAAGAAAATATCTTGACTGGCCAAGTCATATCTCGTGACGGCGTGTCACCCGTTCCCATGGGTACCCGGCGCTTACTGTGGGGTGTGCAGTAGCGCAATATCTCGTGACGGCGTGTCACCCGATTCATTCACATCACATCTCGTGGCGGCGTGCCATTCGATCCCATTAAAATTATTTAAAAATATCATTTGAATTTCAAAACTAAATTTAAGAAATGAATCAAATCAGTTAGAAGACAGTGATAAATTATCCCTGAAGGGTTCAAATAACCGGCACGAAGCCCAAATAATACCCCTGAAGGGTTCACATAACCGACACGAAGCCTAAATAATACCTCTGAAGGGTTTACATAACCGGCAAGAAGCCCGAATATGGCAATCAGCCCAAATCGTGATGATAACACGTAAGTTTCAATCAAATATATAGTAAAATCATCAATCGGGACGGACCAAGTCACAATCCCCGGTAGTAAACGACCCCACGCTCATTATCGAGCGCGTGCCTCACCTCCATATAGCACTATGATGTGCCATCCGGGGTTTCAGACCCTCAGAACATCTTAAGATCATTACTCACCTCAAACCGGCTAAATCGTTAGCCCGCGACGCCTTTGCCCTTCAAATTGGCCTCCACGCGCGTCGAATCTACCCAAAATCGTAACGAATACGTCACAATTAATTCGATTAAGTCAATACAATTTATAGGAATAAATTCCATATGAAAATACTAGTTTTTCCAATAAAATTCGAAATTTGCACTTAAATTCGCCCGTGGGGCCCACATCTCGGAACCCGACAAAAGTTACAAAATCTGAATACCCATTCCGATACGAGTTCAACCATACCAAATTTACCAAATTCCGATAACGAATCGACCTCCAAATCTTAAATTTTCATTTTTGAAAGATTTTACAAAAATTCCGATTTCTTTCATCAAAATTCGAATCAAACGATGAATATGACCATGGATTTATGAAATATAGTCACTTTCGGATGTAGAACACTTACCCAGTCGAAGCTATGAAGAAATCCTCAAAAATCGCCCAAGAACCGTGCTCCAAAAATCCAAAACGAAATGAAGAAAATGACCATTTTCGGTCCTTAAATTTCTGTCATCAACACTGCCTGGGAAACAGCAGTACCAGCCAACTTTAATCTATTGTACCTTTCTGTATATATGTCCAAATGATGTGATGATTTATCTTTTTGGAAACTAGATTCGAAAGGCTACAACTTTCATTTTTGGATCATCTCCAAATTTCTTAGAGATTACGAGATATAAGCTTCCAAAGTCAGTCCTGTGCAGCAGAAATTTCTGCCATGAACACTTCCTGGAAAACAGCAGTACCAACCAACTTTAATCTATCGTAACTTTCTATAAATATGTTCAAATGATAGATGGTTTATCGTTTTGGAAACTAGATTCAAAGGGCTACAACTTTCATGTTTTGCAATTTTTCTGATTCCTTATAGATTACAAGATATGAGCTTCCAAACTGGACTACTCGCACCAGTTTTCTGCAATTTTTTTCATTTTTTTTCTAAAGATGAAGTAGTCCGTTTAACCATCCAAAACTCACCCGAGCCATTCGGGACCCCGTTCGGATATACCAACAAGTCCTAAAACATATTATGGACTTAGTCGAGGCCTTAAATCACATTCAACAATGCTAAAAAAATACGAATCATACCCCAATTCATGCCTAATGAAACTAATAAATTCCAACTTCTACATTCGATGTCGAAACCTATCAAATCGAGTCCGATTGACCTCAAATTTTGCACACAAGTCATAAATGACATAACAGACCTATGAAGATTTTCAGAACTGGGTTCCGACCCCGATATCAAAAAGTCAACTCCTCGGTCAAACTTTCTAAAAATCTTCCATTTTCCAACATTCGCCCAAAATGGGTTGAATTGTCGTACGGACTTCCAATTTCAAATCTGGACATACGCCTAAGTCCGAAATAACCATACGAAGCTATAGCAACTCTCGACATTCCATTCCAACCCTCGGATCAAAATCTCGCCTAACAACTGGAAATCGCCAAAATACTAACTCCACCAATTCAAGCCTAATTCTACACGGAACCTTCAAAACCAATTCCGATCACACTCCTAAGTCATAAATCATCTCCCGAAACTAATCGAATCGTCAGAATTCACATCCGAGCCCTCTAACTCATAAGTTAACATCCGGTTGACTTTTTACAACTTAAACCTTCTTGAAAGAGACTAAGTGTCTCATTTCTTATCAAATCTACTCCGAACGCAAACCATTCAACGTGATTACATAAAATACGGATAGCGAAGCATAATAAAGCAGAAATGGGGAGAACGGAGCGGTAACTCACGAGACGACTAGCTGGATCGTCACACTTATTGGCATTAAGTGCACGAAATCATTGGTTACACTTCAAACCTATTTGGCCTTAAGTGCATCTGAAGTGTGCAAATTTTTACTTCAGACTTATTGGGCTTAAGTGAATGAAAACGTTTGTTGCACTTCAAACTTTTTGGCCTTAAGTATATCTGAAGTGTAATTTTTATTTCGGACTTATTGACCTTAAGTGCATCTAAAGTGTAATTTTTTATTTCGGACTTATTAGCCTAAGTGCATGAAATCATTGGTTGCACTCCAGACCTATTTAATTTTGAAGTGTAATTTTTTTAATTTTATACTCCATAAGTCTAAAGTTGAGCATGCTTGCAAACTTTTTTGTTAAGCGGGTATAGATTCAACTGGGACCCAAAAGTGCAAAAGCCCCGCTCTCAACCGTGCGCGCAATTATTCTTCTCCTGAGATTTGATCATTGCCATTTTCAGCTCTTTAACCAGTTCCATCATTCACTCACAAGTCATGGCGGAAGCCGACGAACAACCACCGCCATCGACGCCGTCCACGGCGTCGTCAACGGCCCCTATTTACATACATCCACGAAGAGAGCCATTCCAGCATGGCCTTCTCCCAATCTCTAAACTCATCTTCACCGACGGCACTCAAACTCTTCTTCCTATTCGAGATAAGCTATTATCCCTAACCTCCGGCTCGGCTTACCGAGCTAATTTCGAAGCAATTGCCGAAGCACTTCAGATCTCACATGAGCATGCTCGCCTTGTCCTTGAGACAATTGCCTCCGTTCTTCACTCCGATTCTGATCCAATCGTCACCGCTAAGCCATCGGAGATCTGCTCCGTTGGCGTGAACGTGTTCGATTTGATGTTATTTTTGCACATTCAGAGTTATAAAAGGCTGCTTCCTAAAGGACATAAGGATTCCGCTGCAGTAGCTGATGTTTGGCCTTCTACATCCGCCTTCGACGGTTTCTTATCGGCTCTTTCGCCGTTGCAGGTCAGGAGCTTGTGTTTTCTAAATTCCATTCCGTTGTATGATTATTCTGTATATTCAAATTGGAATTTTGACATTTTTTGGACAGTGATTGGTGTAATGTGAAGTACTGTAGTGGTTTAGTCTTTTAGAGATTTATAATATGCAGAACTTCTAATAATTTTTATTTGTAATTTGGATATAGTATTCGCGTGAGATAAATTTAAATGGAGTAACGTGATCAGTGAGGATTCATATAGTCAAACCCAACTTGTTTTGGACTCGGGCATAATGTATTAACCAAAAACTTTGCTTAAAAATTGCAGCTCGTACGCAGCAATAGTCGGCGGTTTATGCCATCACAGGCTGATGAAGAGGCTCATCAATTATCCTTTTTACAGAAACACTTGGGGAACATCCTTTCTCTTTTGGCAGAGTCAGTGGAAGGGGATGGTGAAGAATCACTGGTTTGTGAAGTTTATACCTTTGAGTTATTAACTTATCATGCCATTTTTGTCATTTTATATTCTTAGGATAGTTGCCTATCATATTTGACTGAATGATTCATGTAAACTCGACAAGGTATGCTACTTAGTTTTTATTCATTTTCCAAATAAAATTTTATTCATAGTAAACGTACTAAGAATAGTGCACAAAAACTGAAACGTCCAATGTAGGAGCACTTGTTCCTTGATGATGCCTATGACAAATCCTTGCTGCTCCATTCACCTCTATTGTCATCCATTTTGTGCCCTTGTTTGTTTTCATGCAGTATGGCTTAAAGGCAAGGAGAAAAGCTAATCTAGTTACTTTACTCCATAGGTTTTGTCTATGGAGAAATTGGAGCATCTGGGCTTCCTCATCTATTTTGGTGAAAAGGGATATGAGAGAATCCCATTGAGTCAAAATGCCCCCTTTTTTGCCAATTCAGATCCAGAGATGCCTGCTGTTCCTGTTCCTGCAGCTCAAGTACATGACTGGCTTCTAGAAAATATAGCATCTGCTTTGGAACGAATTACTGAGAGGGCTTCTGCAAAGGAAAATGGACCAAGCAGTGCCTCTGATCAGGATGTACCAATGGCTGATGTCGCTGCAAGTTCAGTGAAGAGTTCGTCAACTTCTAGAGGACCAAGTTTCATTGAAGGAATTTCCAAATCATCATATGTAAGGCTGCCAAATGATATTAAAGGCTCATCTGTAAAGGTAAGTTTCGACTTTATTTTGTGTGTTATTCTTTTTCTGGAAAAGAGTTGAATGGTTCATAGGAAAGTATGGAGCTCTTGTAAATCGGCTATTTTCTTGTTGTGTGTGCTAAGGTTTCTTAGTGTTCTACAAGATCTTAGTGACATCGAGGGGAAGGGGTCTGCAGGAATGGGCTTATGCTGAATGTGCTCCTTTAGGTCATTCGTCTGTAATGCATTTTCTCTAGTCTATTAATTGTGCCAAAATAAACTTGTTCATAGTGTGGTAGAGTCGGAACAGTGTCCTCCCAAGAAAGACACAGAATACTGTTGCGCGCATTGTGAAGTTAGTGACAACTAGTAACTCATTAATATGGTGCAATCTTCTCTCGTTTAAAGGCCAGAATAGAACATTTTAAATCAACTCCTCTGAGTGTGGGCAAATATCACTATATAATTGGTCAAACTGAATTTTAAACTCAACTTAGGTTCTTTGCGATAGAGCGGAGAGCTTTTATGGTCATGATTATGGAATTACAGGAAGGATTTAATTCTATAAGTTTATGAATGTAGAGTAGACGGTCTTTACATGTAAGACTCTTGATATATGAATATACTAATATAATTTAGAGGCTTATAACATTATTAAGTCTGTTCCAACTCACATAAATCATAGAGTTACTATATTAAAGATGGATATGCCATATAAGTCAGGATGATTAAACTTTTTTGATTAATTAATGCGTAATTTCATTAATAATGGGAGTCAAGATGGTAAGACTTTAAAGTTATTTCTTTGATAAGTGGTAAGAATTTAAAGTTATCAGCAAGGAGAAATTATCACGTTGCATCATCTTTTGTGGAACTTTGTGGTTTGAGAACTCATTGGAGAGGATAATTCTTATGAACTTATTCCAGGTTTTATTACTGCCTCTGGTTTGTGTGTGTTTAGTCTCTAACTTATCGTCACACCTCCTTTCGTACATCCCCGAGGAGTATATAAAAGAGTTTTTCCAATCAAAGTGATATTATTTGAAATGGGATTATTTATTTAATTTTATCAGAGTCGCCACTTGGAATATTTAATTGGTGTCTTAAGTCACTGGTTTTATCCCAAATCGAGAAAAATTTATACTTTCATTGTGAAGTCTGCGAACCAGAAATTCTAAGTAAGGAATTCTGTTAACCCGAGGGAAGGTGTTAGGCACCCTCGGATTCCGTGGTTCTAGCACGGTCGCTCAACTGTTATAATTGGCTTATTATCTGATTTTGATGCATGTTCCTAGCCTATGGTATATTTTACCTTTAATCGCTTTTTGGAATCATTAAAGAATTGCAACGCCAATTAAAATATGTCATGAACCACGTCACATAAATGCACCCGTAATCCGTAACACACTTTAATTTAACATTGAAATTTGGATTTGGGTCACATAAATGCGCACCCAAATTTAGGAAATTGAGTCATTAAAGTAACACGCCTAAAGCAACTACGCGTTTTTAACTCTTCGAGGGTCATGAAATTCTCTGAATAGCACACCTCGGTTTTCTAAGGATTTTGATATCGATTAATGAGGGCCATTCATTTTTGAAATTTTATTTGGTGTGGCGCACCTCGAATTATTTGAACACTTTTCTTATTAAAATCGAGTCACCTAAAAGGCACCCTCGAAATTGGCATTGTTACTATGTCACGAGAACCGTACCTATAGTCACAATGTTATTAATCGCGCCTAAAGCAAGCTACGAAAGTTCAAGGCGTTTAAGAGTTAATTATTTTACTTGTATTTAACAATTAAGAGGGCCATAGGTGATCGTTGCTAATTATATGGCTCGCCTCTATTAATTAAAGGAATTTTTATATCTAAAGTTGTTAGCATTAAATCTATTTGTTTAAAGCCATTTGGAAGTCCGTTTGTAAACAGCTAATAGTCTATTCGGTTTCAGCAATGAATAGCGGGTCTGCTTGGGGCTCCAACTGTTTTCAATTCCAAGACCATACTAGACCCCTCAGAATAAAGTCATAAGCTCAATTACGAATACGGCCACTAGTTTCAGAAATAGCCCTATATCGAATTTTAACAAATTATTTTTCCAATCAGAAATGGTTATCAAATTTTGAGCCTGGATGCCACTGAAATAGGCCAGTCCTGAAGTCAGGCCCAAACCAGCCTTAGACAAGGCTGCCTTTTTGAAACTGGGCTACAAATGCAGCCCAAACATCATAAAAGATAACATAATTCAGCATATGTTCAGTTGCATGAACTTTACCAGATTCCATACTACTTATTCAATTGTAAGAAAACATCTATTAATTATAAAATCTCAACCAATTTGAATAAATTAAAATAACAACTATAATTTCATTGATTGATTACAAAGCTGATATGCTAAGCTATTACAGAAACCCATCATGCAGTCTTTGAATTTACGAAAATACTGTCCAAATTCCAGCATAATACAGTGACCAATAACCTTCTCTTTGTTCCTTCTTCAAATTTAAGTTTTAACTAATCAGAACAGAAGAGACGAGATGAACACTGCTTCTTACTTTAATTAACTCGAAAATATCAACTACTGTTCTGTTTTTGGTCGAGTAAACACTGTTTTACGGTACATTAGGTGTTCCATATTACGGTAGTAATGTTATTAACATGCTTCGAGTAAGATAACTAACTATTGATAACTACTAACAGTTTGGGAGCAGTTCTGGATCAGAATTTTAATAAGAGAACGGTACAAACAGAATCTATGATTGTGAATAAACACACTTAACTAAATAAACAGCATCATCAGGAAGAGAGAACACATACTATAATCATCATTTAGTGGTCTATTACCAATGACCAATATAAGTTCAACCATTCATAATTTCAGAGATTGAGAGGAATTCCGATAGATTAAACCAATAAACATGCTAACTGTGTAGAACTAAACAGTAAATAACTCACTTCATTAATGATTTTAAATTAAAATTACTGGGGGTATTTGAACATACCTATATAAAAGCAAACACAAAGTAACTTTGACAAAGAAGCAGCAAGCAAACAGCGACCAACAGTCTGATGCACTTTGAAAATCAGAAACACCAAAGAGATTTCTGTTATAACTTCTTGATTCATCCCTCCCCCATATGTTTTGTGTGCATGTGATCCAAAACCTCCCCTTAACAGATTTCTGTTATAACTTCTTGAAAAATCCCTTTTCTCCCAAATGTTTTCCTATTTTACTTATTTATTTGCTATTAAGGACCTCCCAAAAGCTTCAGATTACTTTATTATCCAAATTAACTCCCCAAGTGTTCTGAGTTTACCATATTTAATTTTACGGGTCAAGCTGACCCGACCCAAACAACAGCCCAAAACAAATTCTGACCCTTTCCTTTTGGGCTTCGATTTTCAGAAGCCAGATTTCATCGGTGGCCTTTTCAAAGAGTCTTAATGACTCGGCCCATTTAAACCAAAACAAAGAAATAACAAAGAAACAGAAACGGGTAAATTATGACCCAAAAATCAAAATCAAAAACTGAAAAACTAATAAAAGGGGTAGAAGATGAGCAACACTAAAAACAAATGACTAAACAGAAACAAAAATAAAAATGAAAGGAAAAAGAAAATACCTTGGACTAAGCATCTTAAAAAAAATTTGATTTTTTAAACCAAAATTGACTTGAACCGTGTGTTCTTGTTAAGAACACACGGTTAAAGTCTCTTTTAGCTTTAAATCGGCTTCAAACAGGCTTCGATCTAAAAATTTCGGACTTTAGGGTTCCTCTTTTTGATTTGAAATCGAAGGGGTTTTAGGGATTTTTGGTTGAAATGGGGTATAGATTTGGGATGAGGGAGTGAGGACGGTCCTAGGGTGGGGTTTAGGTCGATTTTGGGAGTGTTTTGGCTGAGGAATAGCCATGGCTTCGTTGAGGATTTGGGCGGCTAGGGTTTCGTTTCAGGAGGGGTCGTTTGAAAGAGACAAAACTAGGGTAGTGAGGGGGTGTTCAGACATATAAATAGTAAAAAAGGGATCAATTGTGAGCCGTTAGATCTGTTGAGATCAACGGCTCAGATCAAATGCTTAATCCAAACTGTGTCGTTTGGTCTTGGGGAG